>PVJI01004747.1:0-104707 GCA_004026765.1 Micronycteris hirsuta | reverse complement strand
TCCCACCTTACAGAGGTGTTAGGCAGATTAAATTTACCAGCATGTATTAAGCACTTAGAAGACAACTTGGCACATAATAAAACCTCAGTAAATGCTAGCTATTATCCCTTATTTTGAAACAATGCTCGTGTTCTTTGTATAACACATTAGTAATAAATGTTCCTTCTAAAGAGTTTTACCTAATTTACCTGGATTTTAAATCGGGATTTTAGTCAGAGGACCAACGTGTTTCCCGAGCAGCTCCACGTGGTCCACAGCCTGGTCTTTGCAACATCAATGTTTAATGTAGTGTAATAATATACATTTACATCTGCTACAGATTAATAATTAACATGTGATATTTAATACAAACCAGAATTCAAATCCTTAGTGCGTCTTCAAAAATGCGGCCATCTGGCTCCCAAGTCCTGGGGAATATTGTGCAGTGAGAAACCAGAACCAGAAGGCTTGTGGTCCAAGGGATTTCTCTGCTTCCCTGCCCCTCCGAAAAACAATTAATAAAGGTTTAAGACTTCAGGAGCAGATGGAGCTGTCCCCCTAGATGCCTTTGCAAACTTATAATTAAAGCCTGCTCAGTGTGTTTGTCCACAGAACGTCACGGTCCTAGAATCTTGGCACCAAAAGGAACTCCGCAGATCACCTGGACCCGGTCCCCCAGTTTACAGGTGAAGGAACAGAGAAATGAAGCAATCAAAGCCCTAGACTATTAGACACTATAAGAGTGGACACTATAACCCAGGTTATTTCTATAATAATACAATTTCTAGTTTTCCTGAGTTTCTGCTTGGATACTTATGCCAGGGTTTTCAGAAACAGAACTCATAAGATTTTTATTTTGTAAGAGTTTACTCCTTGAGGTCTCAGAGAATGACTGTCCCATCTCCTCCCACTCTGCCTGCTGGTTTTCTGGGGTGTTTGCGGTGGGGGGAGGGTTGGACTTGGATATGTTCTTCATTTGACCACGCCATCATTTAAACCCAAAGGCAAGTTCAGAGAACAGAAAAGATACTCCCATGTACACAATGGCAAGTCCTAAACAGAGGTTTATTAAATGTTGGTGGCCTTGAACCAAATAATTTCTATGGCAATTAAAATTTAAGAGCTTAATAAGGAGTAACATAGAAGTTGTTACCAAGGATGGGAAGACTTGGGTTTTAATTAAGCACTCCATGCACACCAGTGAGACAGGCTACTGTCGTAGTTAAATGCACTTCCTGCTTCTAAGCAGCCAAAGCTGAGTCTGAATTCCCTCTCCATCCTGAGTACCAGTGGAAGTCACTGCAAGCTTTGAGAAGTGACCTCTTTTCAGACAGCAACTGGCAGCTGCGAAGGGAAAGACTCGGACAAACAGAGCTGGGAGGCCGGGAAACAGGTAAGGAGACCATGGCAACAGGCAGGGCGAGGGATGAGGGATCATATTCTTTCCTGTTAGCTAGGACCCAAACGTGGGCAACAATTGCTTTGCCAAAGCAGTCCACCCAGGGAAAGTCAAAACACATACTCACACACATGCATACATACGTACATACATACATACATACATACATATGTAGGAGAGCATGAGAGCAATGGGGAGGGGAGAAGGAAGGAAGAAGAGAGGGAGGGAGGGAAGGAAGGAAGGAAGGAAGGAAGGAAGGAAGGAAGGAAGGAAGGAAGGAAGGAAAGAAAGAAAGAAAGAAAGAAAGAAAGAAAGAAAGAAAGAAAGAAAGAAAGAAAGAAAGAAAGAAAGAAAGAAGGAATCCTTCCTTTTTTCAAATCACCCCTAGGGTATTTTTGTGCAATAAACCAGTGGTTCTCTCAATGTGGCTCACTACTAGCAGTATAAGCCTCATCTAGAAGCTTGTTAAAAAGACAAATTCTTGGGTTCTACCCAAGGCCAACTAAGTCAGAATCTCTCGCTGATAGTGAGACCCAGCAACCCGTGCTCTCACAAGCTACCCAAGTAATTCTGATTCATACTCATACTTGAGAACTACTGTGTGTATATGCATGTATCCTATAAATACAAGGCGTACATACAGTCCTGGTTCAGTTTGAATTGTAAATAAATTATGTTCGTGTCACACATAAAGCAATTTGCAAAGTGGAGAATATTCAAGATTTAAATAAATTGTTAACTTGTTTTAATATCCTTATTCCATTTTCTAGGCCATAAGCCCTGTGTAGAATAATGGCTAGATTCAAATGCACCCAAGTTGATGGTAGACTTGTTGAAAGTTGACATTTCAATATTTTAAATGTGTGTAAATCCTCGCTCTGTCACATTTTGCAGATTGCTTGCATCCTCAGTAAGAGTAAACTTATTACCAATTCAAACTGCACAACTTTATGGGCACCTTCATATATAATATAAATTTATGTGTATAGCAAATACATGTTTATATATTTATAATTGGCAATATATAAGAATTTTTCAAAGTAGTTGTCCTTTGTGATGTATTCTTTGTACCAGATGGGTTATGATTTTATGAGTGTAGGAGCCTTGGTTACGGCCAGTCATTCATTCCCTAGTCCCAGGACATACCTTTGATTCCTCCTTACCTTTGCTCCTGTATTTTCCCTGCCCTGAAATGTCCTTCCCACGCCCTTCCTATGTTTCTGGATCCAATTCCAACATAGAGGAGAGGGCATTCCCCCACAACAACGAGCAATTCCCCAGATCTCAGCTGGATTTTCCCACAATTCAACACAGTTCTGACTTTATTCACCAGAAACAGCATCGGACCCCACAGGTTAAGGGTTCAGTGCTAAGGGCACCCCCCACCCCTACTGCAAACAGCAGTGGCAAGCCCAGGCTCTCACACGTATTTCTGACCGACATCAGAGGTTTCCGTAAACCCCTCTTCAGGTTCAATTTCTTTGCTAGAGCAACTCACAGACCTCAGGGACACACTTCGCTTATTACATCACTGGTTTGCTGCGGAAGGCTGTAACTTAGGAACCTTTGAATGGAAAAGAGGCAGCAAGGTATGTGAGAAGGACGCAGACCCTCCCCGCCCTCCCCAAGTGTATCCCTCCTCCAGCACCTCCGCCTGTTCACCATCCAGACGCTCATGAATCCTGTCCTGTGGGGCTTTTGTGAAGGCTTCATTACTTAAGCATGTTTGATTAAACCATTGCCCATTAGCAACTGATTCAATCTCCAGTCCCTCTCCCTCCTTTGAGGTCAGGGGGTGGGACAAAAGGTTCCAACCTTCTGTTGGAAGAGGTCATTGAAAGGACACAGTCACCAGTTGATCCCCAATCAGAGGCTCATCACCTCCTCTCCTGTCCTTGGAATGTGCATTCCACCCGTCATTCTCGCACTAGGAGTCATTTCAAGGATTCAGCCTCGGGAGAGTGAGGTAGTTGTTGAGACCATCTGGACTGAATAGGTGACTGAATCAGTTAAGACCTCTACATAAACTCTTAAGATTCTGGCAAGTAGGTATGGAACTCAACTTGTCTATGGCCACCCAAAACAAGCCTCACTTGTTAAAACTGCCACCCACCAATCTGGAGTGATCTGCTCTGTCTTCCGTCTCTCCTTGCCCTCAACGTAGAGGAGCCAGCTCCAGATTTCATTGGGGGAACTTCCGAAGCTGCAAGCCAATGACCGCTAATCTCAGAGTTGGTTCTGCTAGTAACCAGTCCCCACCCTATGACTTCACTTAATTGCCTCTTAAAAATCCCCATCTCCAAATACGGTCATGAATGGGGGTTAGGGGCTCAACAGGTGAATTTGGGAAGGGAGGAGTGGGGACACAACTTCGTCCACACCAGTTTCTAAAAGTGAAAACTAACTTACATTAAAAATGAAGTAATTGAGCCACACAACGCAAAGTAGCAAATGCATGTGAAAGTGGGAAGAGGGAGAGCCTGTGGGGAGAGGTTTGGGAGGCCTGGGTTCTAGTCTCGCCCTTGCTCTCCACCAGCCACCTGGAGCACGTCCCTCTCCTCCTCACTGAGGGGAGGCCCTGGCACGTGCGGATCCCCAGATACCTTATGGGCTACAGCTATAGTTATTTCAAAAGAAACCCGTTGCCAAAAACCAGTGAGAAACCGTTATAAAGACAGAAGTTACGACAGTGGGACGACCCACTCCACACTGAGAGACAAAGCGCAGCCCGTTACTCGATTTCAAATTATCGCTAACCTGCCTAATCCGAAGGGCCACTCTCCAGGATAACAAGAAAATCATTCACAATCATATTCCCTATTTTATTTTCTTCTTCTGTCCTAAGGTTCAAAAAAAAAAAAAAATCCTAGGATGTAAGCGGCACTGACATGGAAGCAGGCCTCTGGTTTTCGATCTCTCCTGACTGACGTCCAGTTGCTCAGCATCCCTGCTCCCCGGGCTCCCATGGGAGGGGTGGGGTCCGTTCTCTCAGGGTTCACCAGAGGCGTCCAAGCCCTGGCACCTTGGTGCTGGCCTGCACCTCCTTCCGTGTCAGCGCCCGTCCGGCCACCACCAGCAGCTTCATGGGAGTGGGGCACTGACCCTCACCTCACTGAGAAACCTGCCGTCTCTTCAAATTCGCGGTCTTCAGGAACCCAGTGCTCTGCCCCCGAACCCAGGTAACGCCCAGCTCTACATCCATTGACCTCCTTCTGCCCCTCACCAAATAATCCATCTCTATTCCTCAACAAAAATGAAGCCCCCTGTATTCTCCCTGGGCCCTTAGAATACAAGGCTGAGGATAGAGGAAGGATGGAAGAGGAAAGTATTAGTGTCTCTTCATGAGTCTGCTTCTGATGGTTAATTTTATGGGTCATCCTGGCTGGTCCACAGCACCCGTATATGTATCCAATATTATCCTAGACGTTTCTTTGAAGGTGATTTGGGGTGAGATTAACATTTAAATCAATGAACTTTGAGTAAAAAGATTACCCTCCATAAGGTGGCAGATCTCATCTAATCAGTTGAAGCCTTAACAGAACAAAGACTGGCTTCCCTGAGCAGGAAGGGATTTGCCAGCACACTGCTTTTGGACTCGGAATACAGTTCTACCCTGGTTCCAGCCTGCCAGCCTGCCCTGCAGATTTTCAGCTTACACCTCTGCAACAGCATGAGCCAAGTCCTTGAATATTTCTCTCTCATATACATATATACACACACATATACATATATGTATGACACGCACAGAGGACCAATATATAAAGACAGCCACATAGATACAGAAGTGGTAAAAGTGGCCTTTTACATCTGTGATCTTACCCAAAAGACAAATAACCTCAGTCTAATCACAAGAAAAACATCATATGAATTTCCAACTGAGGGACTTTATACAAAACACCCCTCAAATCTATCAAAGTTATCAAAAACAGGGAAGGTTGAGAAACTGCCACAGTTGAGAGGAGTTAAGGAGACGTGACAACCGGACAGGACGCAGGGCCCGGGGTGAGACACTGGAGCAGAAAAGGACAGGTGGTGAAATGGAAGGCCATATGAACAACGTATGGCCTTCATTTAGTAAAAAGGTATCAATATTGGTTCATTCTGTGTAACAAATGTGCCGTACTAACGTAAGCTGTTAACAGGGGCCCAGGGGATGGGGTGTATGGGAAGTCTCTGTACTATCTTTGAAATGCTTTTATAAATCTAACCCTGTTCTACATTAAAGATTTATTTTTAAAAATCACTTGACTACAGTGAGAACAAAAACAGTATTTTAAAGAAGACCGTGCCATCCAATGACTCTAAGAAAGTAGGAATAACGAGCATTGGAAATCCGTTTGGAGTGCGCCGACTCCCCCGATGGGGCGGCACACTTATTCCGGAAACCGCAGTTGTTTGTTGGGAATGGACACGACCGGATGTGCTCTGTTTCGGTGGGATGTGGCTTGCTTCTTTCTGGGCAGAGTTGAGACAATCCAACTTGTCAGTTCCTGGTACATTGGTCATCATTAGTGCTGGATTCACCCCTCTATTATATTTTATTAGTGTTTATTCTTGTTTTTGGACAAAACTCACCTCTTTTTCCTCCAAACCACATAAAGCAACCATTCTACCATGCCTTGCAAGATTTTGGCAAAAGCTCACCCTCTGTCACACCCAAAAAGACTCGGAAGTAATCCTGTTGCCCGTGTCTGCCTTTCTAATAGTAAAAGCTTTATCTGAGATTAAAATCACTTAACAAGGAGTTTTGGGATGACAAGTGGTATTGAAGGCTCAATTTTGTTTGGAAGCTGCGGGTTTAATAGGACATTATTAAACCATTTAATCTCTCCAGCAGAGACAGTTCACGACGTCCCCTCGGGGCACCTTCCCACTGGAGCTCCCAAGTCCGCCTGTGGCCATGTCGGTGACAGTTCAAGAAGTTCATCCTGCTCTAATTTCAACTCAGCAGCAAAAGCACTCGCAGCAGGAAATTCAAGTTTGAAAATCTCAAGAAAAAATACGCACTGCCTTTCATTTCCCGCCACCCAGGATATTAACCCAGACGACCATGGCGAAGGCAAGGGAAAGACAGATTGCAGAAATAAGCACTGCTATTCTAAGTCGCCAGGTTATTTCAGTGACAAGTCGACCCATTTTATTTCTAGGGAATACACTACCCTCCCTAACGGGAAGAGAAACATAACATGCCCTTAGAGGCAGTTTTATCAAGAGAATAGCATTACCTAAGGAAATGGATTGTTTTGCAGAAATGAAAGCTCGGAGTTTTACATGCAGGGAAGGTGGTTTTGAAGCCACATTGTTGGGCCTTTCCCGCACCTTGCTGCACTCAGATCCGGGGAAACCTCTCCTCTCCCCAGCACTCAAAATGCACCCGCCAACCTCTGCTCTTCTACAGTCTGCCAGAGGCAGCAGGTAAAACAGCAGCAGCGCTTTGGAGGGAGAGGAACTTGGACTCAAATCCCAACCCAGCCCAGCTCAGCCCTTATTCTCTGGATGACATCAGGGAAGTGGGTACCCCTTTCTAGACAGCAGTTGCAGCATGTTAGGATTGGAGAAAACGGTACTTATGGGGGACATTCAGCAGTTTGACTCGAGTCAGATCACAAGGCAAAAGTTATATTCATTTTTTAAAATCTCTACGAAGGCTGCTCTTTGGGAGTCCATGTGCCTCTGTGTATTTCTGGAAGACCAGCAGAACCAGCTTTTCTCCTAGTGTTGGAAAAAATGGCTCCCTCTTCCTGTTGGATGGGAACTGTTGATATGTAAACATTAGAATTGCACTCAGCCCAGCTGATACAAGAGGAAGCATTTGAAACAGAGGCCATTTCTGAGAATAATGGCTTCATGTGCCCATCTCAGGTTACTTCAAGCCAAACACTGATCAGTAGAGGGCTGACCAGAACCGAATGCACTATTTAAACGTAGCCTGTGCAAACTCCTTCCTTTCTCCCCTTACTTCTTCCTTGATTTCCTCCTTCTTTTTCTTTTCCTCTTCCACTTCTCCCTCTTCTCCTCCTCCCATGCAAGCATCAATGCACCCAAGTTAAATGTATGTAGGATTGCATGAGGCAATTCTGTGGCACCTACCTTGCAACATAGTATTAAATGTGACTAAATGTATAAAGAAGGTATCCCAGGGCCTGGTGCTTTCCCAGGTTTTCAGCGATGGCAGCTGATGTTGATGACAGAGGCTTGGCTCCGTCAGCCACCCAGACAGCCTTCTCCACTTCCTCCTCACCACCAGTGACCAGTGTAATTCCAAGGCCTGAGTTTATTTTACTGTGGCTTCCTCCTAGAACTTCATTATCATGAAACCTTCATTTCTGCTCTGCTGAAAGACTGGAAATTTATACAGACCTCAAAATTCTTGTGGGTTAGGAAAAGGTGATGAATATGTACTAGAATTTCACAGTAAAGAAAAAACGAGAGTGGAAAAGAACAGTGTATATTGCAGTCAGGAGAGTCAGTGTAAGACACTGAGAGAAGACAAACTGGAATCATGTGTCTGAGTTAAAAAACAAGTCTCTGGAATTTTACCTTGGGTGGTTTTCTGAATTTCCCTGAGCCTCAGGTTCTCCACATGGAAAACTTCATCTTCTCAGCAGTTACTGGAGCAATGAGGTTTCTGCCCTATGCAGCATCCTAGACAGAGAAAACCCAACAAGTGGTTTGCCGGGGTCAGGGCCCAGATGGGAAAACAGATAGCTGCCTAGGTATTTCAACAAAGAGAACTGAAGACGGAATTGTTGAAACAGGGTGTAGGACTGGAGATGCGGGAAGGAACCACTAAGAGCACAGAGATGGCAGGTGCAGGACTGGGGGATGAAAGGAAGTAAGTCTACAAGTTCAGCACCTGTGGCTCTGAGGAGGAGCCCTGCCAGCTGGGACTTAGACCTCCCAGAGGTGCTGCTGCCAGAGCCGGTCCCCAGGAACTCAGGCGGGACACAGGGAAGTAGGAGCTCAGTCTCTGAGGAGCAGGTGCTGCCCTGCGGGCACTGAGACCCCTGAGAAGGACCACTGAGTCTGCTTCAGGATTGCTGGACAAAGCCGTGAACTGGGGTCAAAGCACCTTTTTGGGGCAACGCTTGGAAGGGATCACAAATAGTAAGAGGTGTGTGCCTTTCCCTCCTCCGTCCTTCCCGCTTGTTTCTCGGTCCTCTGATGGTAGAAACTTATGGGGGTCAAGATGGCAAAGGAGAGCTGAAATTTGCAAAATCCCACCCACCACAAAAGCATGAAGTCCAACACAGACGGGCACAGAGCCAAAAGTCAACAGCTCGGTAAACAGCCGTACAGTATTTCTCCCAACAACACAAGAGAGCGCATGCGGGCTCCAGCATTGACTCTTTACCCTTCTTCCCCCAGCGAAGCAGCTAACCATTGTTACAAAATAGAGCTAAAAACATTGATGGTTATTTTCTGGAAAAAACAGTACTGTAGATAGTATAAATTCAAAGGGGGAACACCTCCGGCTTATTCTGGTCCCTTCATTTTCTAGTGGTATGACTGAGCAAATTATGTAATTATCATTATTTATTATTAATACTTATTTAATTATTTATCCTCATATTAAAATTCTGTTTTTTGCCTTCTTGCCCTCCAAGTCTCTTGTACCTTCACTGTCTCTCACACCTCTAAACCGAACATCTCAAAAGCCTGATAAAGATACCTACTTAGAGACCCTATTTCCTACATACCCATTTATCTAAGTGTCAGCCAATACTTACTGGGTTTCACCATCATAAATGGAAGATTCTAAAATAGAGTATTAAATTAAATGTATATTCAGTGCCTGTATGTGCCAGGCACCATGGCTGGCACTGGACATACAGAAGCATATATAGCCACTGTCCTGAAGTGAAAGTCATGCATGCATGTACATATAATACAATTATAAAATATTGCAGCAGTGAAGTAGTCCATAGAGGTTCTCACAGGATCACATCCGAGAGGGCATCTCATGCTGTGGATGGCAGAGAAGTCTTTTGGAGCAGGTGACAGCTGAGCCCCACCTTACAGAATGATAGACAGTATTCAAGTCAAGTGAAGACAAAGGATGTGGAAATACCTGAGACAAACTCACCAATCATCCTTCTTCTAATCCATCTTCGATGTCTCATTCTCCAAGAGATTGCTTCTCTATCCTAAATAATAACAATAATATATTTCCTTCAGTCCTATCACTCGCTTAGGCTATCATTGCTCCAACCTTCTGAAAAGCTAGGTATCTTCTCCCCAAATAATCACCATGTACTCATCACCCAAACGTAATTAAATTATGCCTATTTTGCTTAAGATTCTGTAAAGATCAAAACAGTACAGATGCAGTACTTAAGTTGTACACTTGTCCAGACATATTACCCCCTGCCCTCCTCAGTGGTTAGTATCTTTCCTTTGCATGTCTTAGGCTATTATTGTATTTGTATGCATCCATAAAAACTAGAATTTTGTAGTTTTTGTTTATCTAAATGGTGTCTGCCATGTGTATTTTTCATTTTGAAAGTTCTTTTTAAACTTTCAACATATTACTTTGTGTTTTCAACCTGTATCCATAAAGATACAGTCTCATTCATTTTAACTGGTGATAACGTGCCTCTAGTATTTATATATCACAATGTATTTAACTCTACCCTGTTTGTTCGGATTACCTCTGGTGTTTTGATACTGTCGACAACGCCACCACGTGTTCCTGTCGGTGTCCCCTGCTGCACGATGAGCTGGAAGAAAGCGGCTGGATGGTGATGCAGGTGTGTGTTGCATGCACTGCTGATGTTCGACCCAGATCTCATGCCCCATTTGTTGTGTTCAGTAACCCCCACTCCAGGAGTTAGAAGTGAAATCGAACACAGAGCACAGGAAGTCGACCCTGAACTGTCAAGCGTCTCTTCTGCATGTCATCCGCCCTTGAGTGAAGACTGCTGGTGAGCAGTAAGGAAGGAGGTGAAGCAAGCTCTGTGGGACTTTGCCTGAGATGTCACCATGGATTGTCTTCCTCCCCTTCAATGTCCCACCTCCCCATTCCCTGGTTAGTCTCCCCTGAGAGCACCTTCTTAATAGAGCGCTTGCACACGAATCTCACCTCAGGGTCAGCTTCTGCAGCATCTGACCACAATTAAGGCACATTTCAAATTGACCAAATATTGCCAATTTAGCCACCAAATTGCTAGAACTTGTGACTGCCTTTACCGGCAGGGGTGACTTGCTGGGTCTCCACATCACCCTCAAACTTTGGAGTTAGCCGACTTTAATTTTATTTCTTCATTCTGATAACTGAGAGGAAGGTATCTCAATGCTGCTTTTTGCATTTCTCTGATTACTAATGAGGGTTGACCTCCTTAAGTCCGTCAGCCATAGCCATTTCCTCTTCCATAGATTGCCTATCCATTGTCTTTATCCATTGTCCCATTGAAGTGTTTGCCTTTTCTTACTGATATGTAGGAGTTCAATTCTGGAAGCTAAACCTCTGTAATTTTCATGGTCATAAATATCTTCACATAGTCCGTGTCTTGTCTTTCTATGTAGGCCATCTTACATTGAACAAAATTTTCATATGCTAAAATTTATTTATCTTTCCTTTATAGTCTGTGCTTTTTGTCAAAATAAAATATTTTCCTAACCCAAGGCCATAACAATCTTTTTCTTATATTTTCTTCTAAAGATTTAAACATTTGTTTAACATAGTTTTGTCTTTAGTCATTTTGTGTATGGTGTGTGGTAGGGATTTGATTTCAACTATTTTTTTTTCCAAATAGTTTTGTGCCAAATAATTTTTGCCACTAATTTTTAATGCCAGCTGTGTTATTTACCAATTTTCCATCTACTCATAGATCGCTTTTGTTGCATTGGTCCATTTTTCTATCCCTTAACCAAGGCCACGTGTCTTAATTGCTATGGTTTTAATAGTAATTCTTGATATCTGTAAGGCAATTTATCATCTTCTTTTTCTAAAACTTGAACTATTCTGTCTCTTTCTTCTTCCATACAAGTTTTAGGATGAGCTGGTCAAATTCCATGAAAAATTAATATTTCAATTAGAATGTCATTAATGTTTAGGACACTTAGGAAGGATCGATATCTTTATGACACAATCTTTCTCCTCATGAACATAGTATATATCTCTCAATTTATTTGTGTCCATTCTGTAACCTTCAAAAATATTTTGTAATTTTCTCCATAAAGATTTTAAATGTCTTTTGTTAAACCTACCTTCTAGTAATGTGTTATTTTATTGCATATTTCATTTTGTTCTGTCTGGTGTTCAAGATAGCTATTGATGTTGGTACATTGATCTCATCTCTAATAAACATGTAGAACTCTACTACATCTTAGTTTATTGATCTACTGGATTTTTCCTATGTAGACAATTATATTATCCGCAATTAAAAACATTCGTTCTACTCCTTTCAAACCCTAATCTCTATCTTTGATTTATTACATTGGATATGGCTTCTAATATAATAATAGAAATTATTAAATTTGCCTTCTTTATTTTTTCCTGACATTTGTAAGAATACTTATAAAGTAGTACCATTATTATGTTTGCTATGTATTATTAACATAAATAATCAACTTAAGGAAGTATCCTTTTTCCAATTGGCTGAGAGTTTTAAAAATATGTGTGTGTATATAACCAATACACAATATTATTTAATATATAATGATGGCTGAGTATTGAGTTTTATCAACTTTTTTCTCCATCCGTTGAGATAATCATATGGTATTCTCTTTTACTCCGTTCATATGATGTGATTCAATTTTCTAATAGAAAGCTATTTTACATCACTGGAATAACCCCTACTTGACATTTACATATCTGAAAGTGTATATGCAGTCCACACACATGCTGACTTTAACTTGTTTACATTTTATTTAGGGTTTCTAGATCTGTTTTCATAAGTGAAATTACCAATAATTCTATTTTACTTTCTTGGTCTAGTTTTAACATCAAGATTGCAACATTGTCACAAAATAAGTTGAATAGTTTTCTCTCTGCTTTAATTCTTTGAAACATTTTTATAAAATGAGGATCTTCTGTTCCTCAAAGAAGATCTGCAAACTTACAGGTCTTCCGGTACAACTCACTTGCTGAACCATGTGGGACAGAAGACAGATGGCTTTGATGCTTATGGGTGGGGTGCTGGGGTTCAGGGTTAATAAGTAAAGAGAGGGAGCACTTAGGTCACTATTTCCACTTCTTTGATGGTTGTTCTTTTAAGTTCTCTACATCTTCTTGACTCAAATTGGTACTTAATCACATTTTTTTCTAGAAACTTGTTTATTTTATCTAAGTTTTGAAATAATTTTGTAGCATAAATATAATTATTGTATCCTTTGTGATTTTCTGTATCCCTATTGTATACATAGTACATACTTTTTTTATTCCATTGCATCTTTTTGTCCTTAATCAGTTTTGCTAAGGGACTGCCTATTATTCATTTTTATCGAAGAACAGTATTTAGAGTTCCTGGTTCTTTGTATAGTTTCTTTATTTTCTGTTTAATTGTTTTAGTCATTAATTATTTCCATTTTCCTATAATCTTTAGATTTATCCCATTTTTAGCTTCTTGAACCAAATATTTAGTTCATTTATGTTCAATTGTTTTTTTGTTTAAAAATGCATGCAAGCTACTAATGTTGGTGCATTCTCCCAATATTTTGTAATCTTCATTGGGTTTACTCTTTATGTATTGATTTTTAAATACAATTTCTTTTTTTCTAAACATATGGAGACTGTTTTAGTATTTATTATTGATGTCTAATTTCCTTTTGATTACATGGAATTAAATTTTGAGAACATGAAATTTATCACACTGATTCTTTGCAATTTAACGAGACTTCAGTGTCCCGATCTGATCACTGTGTAAATCTCCATGTGTAATTGAAAGGCATGGAATAGTCTCTATTTGGTTCAACTCAGAGCTCTGTGTAATTAGAGCTAGCTTTTCAATGGCATTTCTGAAACTGCTATTCTTCCTAATGTCTCTTCAGGTTCTGTAAGCACCCGTCAGAGGTTAGCTCGTCCACTAAAATTATTGATTTGACCATCTCTCCTTATATTTTGGTCCATTTTTACTTTACATTTTCCCAGGATATGCTATTAGGTACAAATGGATTGTGATTGTTACATCTTCTCAAAAGATTGTTCTTTACAAAGTGTCCTCTTTTTCTGTGCAACACTTTAGGTCTATTTTATACAATATTGCTACAGTAATTAGTTTATTTTTCCCATCTCTTTGCTTTCAACCTCTCTGTGACTTTGTTTTTGTGGTATCTTCCATCAGCAACATATGGCTCCATTGTGTTTTTGTATCTAATAATCTGTCCTTGAAGGCTTAATCTACTTACACATATTGTAATACCTGATATATTTGGAATTATTTCTGCATCTTACTTTGTGTTTGGAGTTTATCTACCTTTTTCTTTGCTTCTTTCCATTTTTTCCTTCTCTTGTTTCCATTAGGTGCATAATGTTTTTTACAGGCCTTTTTTTTTTTTTTTTGGTCTACCTGTAGATTTTATTTCTATAGTTATATTTACTTTATACCATACATAATTAGCCAAAGTATTAGAGTATTATTAATAGCATCATTATTCTAATACTATAATGACACAGTATTTTATCTCCCTCTTAGAAACAACAAGGATTTTTGCACTCTTTACCCATCAAATATCCCTCCCCCTTAGTTTTATCTTTAAGAAAAACACAATATTGAGTTTTTATTTTGTTTCTTTTATGTCAACTCTTAATAAAATGTTCAAAATAATTTATTAACTTCAGTGCCTCCCCTAGGAATGCTTATGTCTGCATCACTTTTCCACATATCTTAATAATTCTAACACTGACGATCTCTGTGTGGTAAACTCTTGTAATTTTATACATCTAAAATGTACTTATTTGCCTTCCTTCTTGAATAATAATCCATCTGAATTGTTATTATTGGCTGACATTTTCAATTGCACTTATGAGTCTTCTGGCCGCTATTTTTGCTGTTTGAAAAGTCTATTGTAAGTTTAATTGCTGTTTCTTTGTAGGTAGTTTGTCTTTTCTTCCATGGCTTCAAAATTTTCCTTTCTCTCTGACATTTTGCGGTTTCTGTGCAATAAGAAAGCAGTGTTCAACACAGAGCGAATTCCCAGAACTAGCTTCAATTCATGAATCTTTGCTTGTGTCCAGTCTAGAGATGACGTTCTTAGACAGTAAGACTTACCCCCTCCTTGAGTATCTGTATGGAGGAACATCCATAGAAAGTGAAATTCCTTTTTCTAGCTCCACCCCTCTACACTGCTCTACCTGTTTGCTGGGCGACAGCTTTTACTTCACATTCTTTGATGAGAAGGAACTAATCCACTACAAAAGCTGTCAACTGGGGAGTTCAGTCTTTCTCCTTTTGCCTTCTGAACCAGTGCAAGGCAGCAATTCTGTATATGACTGCTCTCTCCCCTCTCCAATTTCCATGGGTGGGATCCAGACTGAGGTGTGGGGATAAGCTAGAGGTGAGGCTGGCAGGAAACATCAGCAAACTTGTTTGGCCCTTGGTCAAATAGTTTGACCTCATCCTCCAACACAGCTTTTGTATCAGTGATAAAACTCACGTTTTTACTTTTTACAAATTGAGATATAATCCACATACTGTAATATTCATCCCACTGAAGTATACTATTTGTTCATGTTTAGTACAGCCACAAAGTTGTGCAACCGTGTTGTTTATTTCCAAGCATTTCTGTTACACCGAAGACAATCCTTGTGCCCATTAGCAGTCACACCCCCAGCTCCTGGGAACCACGAATCTACTTTCTGTCTCTGTGGATTTGTCTATTCTGGTCATTTCATACAAGTGGAATCATACATTATGTGGGCTGTTTTTGTCTGGCTTCTTCCCCTTAATAAACCTCACTTTACTCTATCTGGGTCGCTCTCAGCTGGTTTCGAATTCAGTGGTGTACAAAGGGGTGTTATTTATGGAATCACAGAACCCACATGAGCTTTGACTTCTTAGTCAGTTTCAGTGACTATGCTTTAAATTCCCAAGATTTACTTATAAAGTCTCCTGTTCTTATTTCTGCCTGGCTTTGTTCTTTTCCCATTTTTAAATAAAATCTTATTATAATATACATGTAGAAAACAACATAAATCATATGTACATATATGTATTTTGCTGTGTATAATGCGTGCCCCATACCCATTACTACACCCATGGCATGTAATCATTATACCTATGTATAATGCACATCCTTATTTTCCCCTCAAAAATTTGGGTGAAAACATGAGCATTATACATGGCAAAATATGGTACTTTAATGAAGTATTACAACCCAGTCATGAATAAAATATTATTATCATCATGAAAGTCCCTCAAATGTTCCCTCATGGCCCCTTGCACCTTATCTCCACTTCCTCCGAAAATAACACCATCTTCATCTTAACTTCTAAATCCATGAACCTTACAAAGGGGAAATTATAATGGTACAGTTGTGTGCATGTGAGTGTGTGTGTGTGTGTGTGTGTGTGTGTGTGTGTGTGTGTGAGGTCCTTGGCTCATCTTGTCTGTAACACTGCCGTTTTTAATAGAAGGAATGCCTTTGTTTTCTGCTAAACCACCTCCACTTTCCAAACTCCTTCCCGCCTCACTGCCCACAGTGGTTTTTAAGCCAATCACCAATGAGACATCACGAGGCATTTTTTATTCTACTGTCTGTTCACAGAGGTGGAGCCATGCGGCCGTAGTTGAGGGCATGGCCCTGTCTCCCAGCCCATGAGGAGTGTGTTGGCAGGAACTGAGCTCCCAGACCCACTCCCCACGTCAACGCAGAAAGCCCAGGAGGTCTGTGCAGCAGCTGCAGCCAGCATTGTGTGCTTTTATTGGCCTGGAGACTAGAACTTCCCACTAAGTCTTTTATTACCTTTTTTACTTTTTAAAATCTATTACTGTGCACTGAAATGGAAAAAATGGTATTTACCCAGCATGGTCTTGCCCCATCTTGATGAAATGTCTCCACTATTTTCTTAAGTCCTTACAAGCTGATTTAAGGCAACTATGCTCTCCAAAAAGAGTTATTTTAAATGATCATCTAGCTACTTTATCTAGGAAACACTGGCCTTCTCTCCATCTTGACCCTTGTTGACCTTGGGACGTTTCATGGCGAGCACATCCCCGGGTGTCAGAGCCCTCACCTCACCCATCATCCCGTGTCTTCCGATCATCTTCCTTCCTCTGTAACCTTCCTTCTCTGGCTCATACTCTCTTTGACCTCTCGCTCCCTTAATGTATGAATTCCCTCAAGTAAATCTCTGACTTTGCCCCTATTTTTTCCCCTCTACACTCTTTCCTTGGGTGAGTTACTGAACTTTTATGGCATCAAATAGCAAGCAGTCCCACTGGAGTGACTCCCAGTCCTCTGCCCGCACTGCTGATGTGGCTTCCTAGCCTCACGCCCACATTCCCCACTGTTTTCTGGACATCTCCCACCTCTCCCAGGCCAGCGTCTTAGGTGCACTCATCCCAGGCCCCACTGTTACCTCCACCAGAGCTGCTCTTTCCCCTTGGCACCTCCACTTTTCTGGGCACTTGGATAAACACTGCTAAGGCAACTTCTACTTCTTTCTTTCCCTGCCCTCCAACCCTGAGCCAGTCATGAAATCCCGAAGGTTTGACCCCTATCACGGTTGCTCCAGCTACTTCTCCAGTTTAAACTCCACTTACCACCGACCTGAACCATGTGTTCAAGCTCATTCCCCTGACTCTAGTCCCTTTGCTTCCCAATCAACCTGACACTCAGCCCCCACAGTCATCTCCCTGTAGTACAGCTTGATCATGTCATTTGCTTGTTTAAAAACTTGCTTGAAAACTGCCCGTGCCTTTCCAGTTCCTGCAGACTAACACACAACATATGCCTTTCAAAAGGCTCAGTGACCTGGCAGAAACTCACTGCCCTTTAGGTATTCTTCTAACCATGCCTCCAATCAGTTACCCTGCTAATCATGTCCTGTGGGGCAGCCACACCCAATTCTCCACGCCTGTCTTCTATAACCTCGTTGTCTCACATGATAGAACCAACTCAAATTTCTTTCTCTCCCATCCCCGCAGTTTCAAACCTTACTGCACTTCTGTGTGCCTTGACTGAAAAGCCACTTCACTTCCTCCGATGTTCCTTTGTATTCCATCAGCCAAAATTAAACCCCCCTACCCTGACACCCTCCAGTGCTCTAGCCTAGTTCTGTTAAACTACCTCTCCCAGGCCATCAGCTGCTACACTTATAAACATGCAGTGGAATTGCTATGAGACTGTAACCCCTGTAGGCAGAGCATATTTTACTAATCTCTGAGCCTTCCACAAAACCTGGCACAGTCCCAGACTCAGTGTAGGCATTTAATAAGTATTCCCCAGCTGAGTGAATGTATTAAAGACATGCCAGAAGAGACTCGTGCCTTGGATTAGAGGCTGAAGGGGTTAAATTTTTTTTCTCCTCCAGATTCAATAATCTGATTCTCAAAGTTATGACAAATCAAAATATATCATTATAGAAACTTGTGGAGTTTTAATTAACAGTACACAAAATAACCAGCAGCGTTTTGGGAATGTTTAGCGATAGTATATATCTAATCTTACATAACCAATAATCTCAAGACTCAGGGGAAAGCCTTTGAAACTGGGAAAAAAAAAAAACCCAAGTTTAACTCTCCATTTGGCCACTCATAGCTCAGTGAAGTGAGAAATCTCACTCTGTAGCCTAGACTCCGCCTCTCAAACACACATCGATCAAACTTTCGTCATCAGCATTGAAGGGGTCACTGGCCCAGCACGAGGCATAGTCTCTAGTGGTGAAACAGGAATATTTGATCCTGGGATGAAATGTTTAGATCTCTCTCTTACAGGCAAGCGTAAAGGAACTTTGGCACAAGCGAAGTCAGTAGGCACAATTTGAAACTTTATTAGGAAATTCAGTCTAGTATCATGAATGGGTAGAAAGGCAGGGATGGCCTTCTGCCCCCAATATTCTAACATGATGCAGAGCCAGCTCAGGAATTCTAATCCCCACCCTAAATTCAATCTACAGTTCATATCTGGCACTGTTTTCAGACTGTAACAACACATTTTCAGAAAAAGTTGGAGCAAAAACTTGTAAATTTGCCTTCAGGCATGTAAATGTTATTGCATAATTAATAGAGACAGGCATTAACGTGACTAAATTCACAAAAACAATCCCAATTAGGGAGCTGCATCTGGAGGGGTTATTTTTTAATTCCCAAACCCAGAGAATTCACTGTTTCCACTCTGTTTTGACATCAAAGATTTCCTCTCCTGTAAAGGCTCGAGATTTCACAAACCATGGGCTTGAATGAAGAAGGAGGTTGAGGACCTCGAAGGACACTCCCGGAGCACAGTGCCAAGACCTGCCCCAGCTCGGAAGAATGGGTGCGTAACTGCGCTCCCGGTGGGACGCTTGCCTATCTCTGGGAAAGATGTTTTCTCTATAAAATCTCTGATCAGTTTGACAGATTTAAAGTAAAACTAACCACGTGCATTTAGAAATCACCACATCTTTACTGGGTTTCATAAAGTTAATTACAACTTTTCCTACCACCAGTACTGACTCATAAACCTCCCAGGCACAAACTCTAATTTACACTAAAGTGAGAAGCATTTCAACTCTTGCCTTTATATTAATCTCATATATGAATTCTGCATGGTATTCTATGTCTTCTGTATCTCCCCTTCATGGCTTGGTTTTAAGTGCTATTAAGTTATATTTAGCAAAAGACAAGCACGCCTATTTAGTTGTACACATCACACATCACATCTAGGTAAGTGCTCTGTTGGAAGCATTATTTTTCATTTTCCCATCAAATCGGTTCTTATCCCAGACAGACAGTGGCAGTGCCTACTGAATCTTTTCCTCTGGAGCTGTGCTCTTGCGTTCTGCTCTGGAAGAATAAAAATCTACTGAACTGTTCACACAATCATACCACAATCTAAGAAGAGTCTACGGAGACAGAGCATACACAAAGGGTCAGTGCATACCAAGGCCAGCGAAGAGAAAGAGTCTCACTTTGCGTTTCCCTTCCCACCATTCAAATACCGAGTCTCTACCTACAATTCTTAACTTCTTCAAAGACAATTTCAGTTCCAGGACAGCTCTTCAAGATCCCAAAATTTACTTTGCCTTGCCCTAAAGTGATGGATCATGAAACTTCACTACTCCTACTACTTACTATTACTACAAGTAGTAGTGGTCTTTTGGGTTGAATGTTATTGAAACAGATTCAACCCAAATTACCATAAGCAAACCAAAAGAGAATTCACTGGCTCCCAAAACTAAGAGAAATATTTTTTAGTAAATTATAAGAATGAAGGCCTCGCTGACTTGGGGCCACAAGAACTCTCTTGGTCTCCTTTATCTCTGCTTCTCTCTGCTTTTTGGCTCATTCTTTCCCACAGCTGGATTTCCATCCTATGACTAAGGCATAGGACCACTGGCCTCTCTAGGCCTACATCAGACCAGCTGCACAACACAAGTGAGGAAGGGGAGTCTAATTCCACTGGGACCCACATATCGATCCTTTGAAAGAACCCAATTAGCCCTTCCACAGTCAAATACCTACCCCTTGGAGGGAAAACCATGACTGGAAAGACCTGGGCCAAAGAGGAAGAGTATGTTACCAGAAGCAAAGAGATAAGCAGGCTTTCAGGAAAAGATAAAAAACCAAGAGCTTCCAAGGCTCATTAAAAGTACTATTTGGTATCTGTGTAACTTAAAGGTGGCCAACAAATGAATACATGTGTTTTGCTTGTCTTTTCAAAGTTAAATTAGCATTAACATTTTAAAATCCTGAGAATCCCCTCCAGGAAGCCTCATTTCCAGGTTTGCTTCAAAGATGGAAAGTTCTGATCACGTTCCCAAACATTCACAAATACAGTGTGTCAAGGGTGCCCTTTTCATCGGGACAGATCTTTCCTCATTCAGGCTGGCGCCCATCATTCGTTTCTGTCACTCGCCGGGCCCTGCAGGCATTTGAGAGTATGACCCTCAACTGATACGGCCCCTCAAATGTATGGGCATTGTTTCTTTTTACCTTCTTGGCAGTGCTTTCTTTATACAGGTACTACCACACCCCTGAGGAGGCGGAGACTTTCCATGACATGCCCGAGGTCACAGGGCTAATAAGTGAAGGAGCAGAGACTCTTAATGCATATCTCAAATCTAGAGCTTTAAGGTCGAACTTCTCAACCTTATTTTTAAGCAGTGAAACACTTCTGTTCAAATAAAAACTCAGGCGTATGTCACTGAGTGGAAGCTGAGCTCTGTAGCTACAGTAGGTGTTGGGCGCTCAGACTGGAGGCCCACAGGGCTTGGAGCACCCCACCCTCACGTTTTTATTCTATTACCGCCCTGCTTCCACCCCACCTGGCCCACCCATTGGCTTTTGTGGCATCTTTACAGAGCACAGTGAGAGACCTTCTCATCCTAATGTTCTTAAGGTGACAGGTATCAAGTATCTAGTACTCTGAGAAATCAACCCTTCAGGAGGGTGAGAGAAACATACTTATAATGTAAGACATAATGCATGACAAATTGCAATATATAAGTATAATATATAATTATACTATATATTTTAATATGTATATATGTCATTTTAAAGGATGTTTGCAATGTAAAAATAATATGCCTTGGCTATATAATAGTATCAGATAAAAAGAGCCTCCCAAATTTTTGTAACCAAACAACTCAAGAGAGAGGAGATATGCCAGTTAAGGTTTGTTAAGAAAAAAGGAAGCCACTGGATAATTTCAGTTTAAAGCTATTAATGCAGGAATTGGGGGTTTACACAGCCATGGAAGGTTCAGGGGACAGAGGCAAGGAAAGCTGCCTGTGAAATCAGGAGCATGCCACCCAAGGGCAGCTTGGTCAGCAGCTTGAGCTCTGCTGGAAACAGCCAAGTGGGTGAGGCAGACGTGCCCCAGGAGGCAATTCTGAATCTGCAGTGGCCTCCAGAGAACACCGGCGTTGCCTGCTCCTCTGCCTTGCGAACCTTATATAAATTTGTTTCGTTAGCAAATTCTCGACTGGAGCAATACAGAAATGGGAACAGGGATAAATGCAGTTATTGACTTCTCCTCTGCCTTAGGAGCCACAGAGATGCAAAGATGACAATAAGCAATTCAAAGAGTGGCACCTCTGGAACAAGCAAATGTGGACAAAGGAAACACTGCTTTCCGCATCTGGACGGGTGCTAACTGGGGCATGGCTGTTCTTGCACATCCGGGGCCCAACCTCAGCATGCGCAGTATCTCCTGCTTCTTCTCTCCCTTGTTGAGATGGAGGATGTAACCTTGTTAAGGTTACAGAGAATGGAATCTGACCAAAGACTGTCAAATTCAGGACAAGTAGACATGCATTAAGACAGAAAGTATAAGTAATACATAAATTGAAACTGACATTTAAGTATAAGAAGACAGACAGATACCGGGGACTTGGTAGGATGGATCTCTTGGCAAGGATGCACTAGTAGAAGCATGAAATCTTCTGAACACAGATATTATAATGAAGGCTAGAGTCACACAGCACAGCCCAGGCTGCCAGTTTCCTACTCTCATAAGTCTCTTTTTCCTTCTAATTAAAAATAAATGAATTAGCCGGGCACATTGCCACTTAGAATATAATTCTATGTTTCCTACACAGCCCCCTAGTAGCCCTGTCACTAAATGTTCACCAATGATTATAAGCAGATGCATCATATGGAACTCTCAGAAAGAATGCATTCTTTTCCACTTCCTCCTTCCTACTGCTTGAAATGCAGGTGTGATGGCAGGAGCTCCAACAGCCATTTTGCACCAGGTAATCTTAAGAACAGAAGCCATAGGCCAAGGATGGCAGAGGAAATTAATAGAAGTCTTAGTCCATGATAAAATTGTAAAAGCAACCTTAGGACTTCTTTTACACAAGAGAGAAGTAAGCCTGTAAATAACTAAAGCCACCATTGCAAGGAGGGTCTTTTTTATAAACAGCCAAATGCAATTCCAAAATGACGGACAATTAAAACTATCAGATGATACTTTCTTAGAATTCAAGCCCAAGAAAGTGGCTGAAAATACAAATATCTTCAGGGGATTGGTAGGTAATTAGAATAAATAAATGACATCAGTAAAGGAGAGGCATTGGGAAGATCAGAGCATGACCAGAAAACAGATCATGTTAACTGGCTTAACAGAGAGAATTGGAGAGCAGTTATTAAATATCTCTTTTTATGTCAGACTCTCATCCTCCATGAACTGGTTCCAATAGGTCACACATATACTCATGTCACTTCCCTGCTTCAGGCCATCTCCATTGGCTCAGGACAAAATGTAAGCTGTTTAACTGGGGCCTGCAAGGCCAGCCTCCTCTCACTGCTGCCTGTCTCTCTGGCCTTGTCTCTTGCCTTTTCTCCCAGACTCCCCACCCTTCAGCCATCTGCAGATGGGCAAACCCACCCGACCAGTCTGGAATGTTCCCCTGCCTCCTGCTCTCAACCTTGCCTTCCCCATAGGCATCCCTGCCATTGCCTCCCCGAGGACTCCCAGATATGGCCTCCTATGCGAAGTCTTCTCTGAGCACAACGGATGTCCCCAGAAAAGAAGTGTTGCTTTCAGATGCAGGAATTAGGAAAACACTAGTTGCAGAGGTGCCATTTGAGATGGAGCTTAAGTGATGAGTAAACTTTTGAAAGGCTAAGGCCAAGGAAAGAAAAAGTATGTGTCAGAACAGCAACATCAGGAGCAAAGGCCAAGAGGTGAGAGATGCGCTATTCATTCAAGAAACAGCAAGTGGTCCAGCTTGGTTTTAACAGCAGGGACACACACAAGACGACCCTGCTAGGGAGAGCTCTAACTGTTGGACTAATGGCATGCAGTTAAAAATCATTTAAAAGGGGGGTGCAGGGAAGTAGAAGGGGGTAAAAGGGGAATACATGGTGATGGGAGGGGACTTGACTTGGGGTGGTGAACCCACAAAACAATATACAAATGATACATTATAGAATTGTATACATCAGAAACCTGTATCATTTTATTAAGAAATGTCACCCCAATAAATTCAATAAAAAATTAAAAATAAAGGAATTTAAATCACTTACTGAGAATATGCGGAAGGTTATACTAGATCAGTAGTTGTAAAGCCAAAGATACAGTCCCTGCCCTTCAGGAATTTAAGTCTCCTAAGAGAAAAAGGCGCACAATATGCCTGGGATAAATATTATGATATCTACATGCACAATGCGCTCTAGTTCATGATACTGATTTCACTCGTATTTACTAAATGTCTAATGCACTGGGCTCTTTACAAACATTATTTCATTTCAGATTCATCGCATCCCTTTAAGGTAGGTATTTTTATCTCCAAGTTAAATGATGAGAAAACTGAGATTCAGAGAATTTGCTTGAGTTGGACCCTGTCCAAGGTCACGCAGATAAAATAGTAGCATTCTTTCCACTACATCATGCTAAAGGAAGTTTACTTAACTTGGTGGACAATGAGGTGTCCTGGAAGGGTTTTGAGCAGAGCAATGACATATTTGGAGCAATGCCTTAGGAAGATTAATGTGGTAGTGATGTAAAGCATGGAAGGAGAGCAGAAAGGCCATTAGGGAGCTACTGTAGGTCCAAGATTGAAAGGACGATGCTCAGAAGGGGCGGGTTAAAAAAAAAAAAGTGCTCTCATTATGCTTGTTGTGGGTGGCAGTCGTTAGTACTGTCCATCAAATATTCTGTCCCCCCTTCCCCTGGGCATATTCCTTGCCCCCTTAGAGTTAGGTGAGGTCACATGACTTGCCTTGGCCAATGAAATGGGAGTAGAAATGACAGAACTCACATGGTCTGTTTTTCCTTTGGCCAAAGAAATACAAACTGATCCAGAGAGTACTGGCCTGAGTGCCTGGGAGCTGCCGTGCCAATGATGTAGAACAGCATCTACTCTGGTCCACGATAGACAAGAAGCATTATCAGCGAGAAGTAAAACTTACTTATTTCAAGCCCCTAGGATCTGGGGCTTGTTTGTTACCGTCGAATAACCCAGTTCTCCCCACCTGACAGCACAAGTCTTCCTGAGACTCAGTCATTTCAAGCACTGCGCCTCAGACTTTAGCGAGCAGTCTAATACCTGGAGACCTTGTTAAAATATAGATTCTGATTCAGTAGATCTGGGGTGAGGCCCAAATCCTACATTTCTGACAATCCCCCAGTCCTGGGTGGTATGGATGCTGCTGGTTCACACTTGCAACACTGCCTAAGATGATAGCAAATAGCTACCTGTGGCTATCTCAATTTCACTTCACTAACATTAAACAAAATTTAAAATTTAGTTCCACAGTCATACCAGCCACTTTTCAAGTGCTCCAAAGCCACACAAGGCCAGTGGCTCTGGGTTTAACAACAGAGAACTCTTCAAATGTTTACATCATCACCAGAAAGTTTCAGTGCAACGTGCTGTTTTAGAACGATATCCAGAAACATAAGGTGACAATTAGCCCTGGCAGCTTAAGGGATGGGAATGGTCAAGACACGGGTGAGGAGAGTTGCTGGTTTCAACCGGAAGTCCAACGGAGAGCAGAGGGCTTTCAGTCCCAGGACACGAAGCTGAGACGGAAGCAAGATGTGACATTCGAGCTGAGTACAGGACAAATCCCTGCCCTGCCTAATCATTTCTCTCCCTGGTGGGTCACTTTGAGAGATCCCATTTCAGGGCAAGCAGTTCCAGGGAGCCTTCTCTCTCTTTGCCCTGATCTTGTCTGTCCCATTCCACTAATCTGTTTACTTCCCCCAGAAAACACACGACACCAAGTATAACACTTGTTTTTGATCTCCTTCCCCCAAGAAATCAATAGCACTCAGAGAGAGCGTGCCTGTAAGCACTGCCAAAAGAGCTATAGAATTACACAGCGCAGTAGGCATGTGGCTAAGGGTGGATGTGAGCTGCTGCCTGCTGCTTGCTGCCCGTGAGGCTATACACACTGGTGCCCATGAACTTGTCTCCCTCCCTTTCCCTCCACGGGTAATTCAGACAAGAGAGAACCTCCTTCCGGTTCTTCTCATCCTTTCTTCCTCACCTGGACTTACCCTAAAAATAGTAGATCTTCAGGGCAGACTTTTTAAACTTCAAGCTTGGACAGGAGTTATTAACCTGAGGTCTGTGAACATAATGGAATTGTATGCAAAAGCATGCTGTAGGTCACCTAATCCCCAAGGCCCCCCAAGAGCAGCAGGGAAGTGAGGAAGTAACAGGGTGGCTGGCTCCATCCAGGTTCTACGTGGCCCAGTGCATCCGGGATTAGACAAAAGAACCTAAACGGAACTGAAGGGTTAGAATAGAGGAAGAAAAGGACAGACAAGTGAGAAGCTACTTGTGAGGGACAACATATGAGTGACCTGCTGAAAAAGCCACTGAAGACCAGAAGGAATCAAGGACAATGTCATCTAGGGTAACAACTCAGACCATATGCCCCGCAAACATTAACTCACTTGTCACCATTCCCAGTATTACTAAGGCCTTAGTCATGTTCCCAGGGAATAATCCTAAATTGGTTAAGTTCCCCAACCTGGCAGCAAATAAGATTACCTGTCACCTTCTTCCTCATTCCAGAAACCTGAGGCAGACTCCCAAATGGCCACCATAGTCAGGTCAAGTTCTTTGAAGTCTGTGCTCCACCTTTAAACATTCTGAGTTTTCACTCTGTAATCTAGTCACGCATGTTTAAATACAAAAATCATGATTTTTACCACAGATCTTAAGTACTACCAATACCTCAACATCCAGAAAGCTAGGTCGTGATTACCCTGCAGATTCAGGAACTTCCTGTCACATGGACCACCCCCCCCCCCAGATTTGTAACTCTGTGTGAGAAGCGTGACAGACTTGGTGGACTCCTTGGACATTTTGTGGACAACTGCCATGTGCGCAGCCTTTGCTGGGATCCCAGTACAGAGATACAGAGCCTGCCTTCCAGGAACTCACAGTCTCGAAGGTACAGAGAGGCAGTCATGATTCTGTGCGTGAATGTGCCACAGCGGAGGAAAGGACAGGGTACGAGGGACCAGCGGAGGGCAGTGGGAACCTCTGAAGATGCTCTGAGACAATCTAGACACGAGCCTTTGGCTAATAGTCTTCCCCGGGGGTGCAACTCCCTTTGAAGGAATTAAAAAAGAATTCCTTGGGTTTTCTGTCACACCAGGACCCTCCAAGAGGAAGAAGGCCTCACTGGATGTGCAGGTCCACCTTCCCTCCTGAGTCAGGACAGTCCTTGCTCAGTCAGTCGTTTCTCTGGGCTGTGATGTCACACACACACCCCATAACTTGAGGGAAGACACAGAAGGATGGCCGAAGAGCAAACAGCACACCTGTGGCCACACCCCCTCCTCAGAGGGTGAGTATCCAATTCAGTCCACTGGAAACACACAATGGGCCCTTGAGTGGGTCTCTGGGAAGTTTAGGATGGGCCAATTAAAAACTCCGCACCCCGCCAGTGCATAGGTCGGCTAACTTTTTCTGATAAAGGCTGGACAGTAGACACCTGAGGCTCTGTCCACCACACCTGGCCCGCCACAGCTCCTCGCCTCTGCCCTCGTAGCACAAAAGCAGCCCTTAGAAAGCCCTCTACTGGTGCATAGCTGTGCTCCAGAAAAAACTTCCAAATGGACATTGAAACTTCTAGTTCATCTAACTTTTCCTTTCGAGAAATACTGTTATTCTTTTGACTTTTCCCCACACAACCATTTAAAAATGTAAAAAACTGTTCTCAGCTTCAGGGCTGCACCAGCTCAGGCAAGGCTCACCCACTCCCCTTGTCTTAGTAAAGTTCTGCTCCCCAATCCCAAGCTGGGTTTGAAGAAAAACCTGCCACTGTGCGCCACATTAGCCATGAGTCCACGTGGCCACATGGCCATGAGGACTGAAACTTCTTGAGGCTATGGTGATGGATTTGTGTGTACAAAGGCTTCCTTTTCTACTGAGAAATCTTTTCAAATTGCTGGATGGATACTGCAGGAAGTCTGGTTGCCAGGAGGTAAAGGTTTTTGTATTTTTATTGTCTGCAACAAACAAAGAGGAGAAGGAATTGAATTATTTGACCAAATAAAGAACAGAGGACCGGCACAGCCTCCCAACAATAAGACAAAGGTCAGGGTCAGAGCAGGCGGGACCTGCTGGGCTGCTGTGCCCCCAGACCAGGGGCCAGTGGCTTGGGTAGAACAAGGGTGGCCTCCCACGCAGCCTCCCACTGCCTCGCCTGGATTCAGGGGTTTGTATTCCTGTGAATGAAAGAAAGTCTCCCGGCAGCACATGCTACAGATACACATCAAATCCAGGAAATGTTATCGCCAAACACTGCCTACATCATGAGCCACGAGCAAGGTCAGCTGCTAAGGAGTGGAATTTTCTATCTGTTGAAGAGTTCTCGGCAACGCAAAGTGCCCTTGAGCTCCTTGGAGACCCAAATTGGATTTCTCTTTTTTCTTCCCCCCTCCCCCAACTTTAAGGATCAAGTTGGGTAGCAATTTTGGTGTTTGTTTGAGGGCCTAGAAAGTGAACTGATCATTTCAGTACTTCCTGCAAACCCTCTTCCTGCCCCTCTGCCTATTGTCTCCTGCACAGAACAGACCTTTAGAGATTCGATTCCACCTAATTCACTTAACATTTATCGAATCCCCCCTAGCGTCCTACACTAAGCTGGTCATTGGAGATAATGTAGTACACCAGACCAATTTATTTTGCACTCTATCAGTGAAAACAGACATGTAACAGTAATTTAAGTATGACACATAGGACAGTCACAGACACATCAAGTGCTATGGATGCACCCAGAAAGGAAACCAACCTACTCCTGGAGGTAGAGAAGACTTCCCTGGGAAAGGGACCCAAAGCTGGTTGCTAGGTGAAGAAGAAGAGACTTCCAAGAGAGGGAGGAACTTGTGAAGAACCCAGAGTGGCATGTGGTACAGCCACAGGAGCAAACTACTGCACTCCAAAGAGCTGGGAAGAAGCAAGGCCTGGGACTGCGGCCTCGTCAACTCTGCTCCTGGCACGGGGCTTGGCACAAGTATTCAGCCGCTGTCAGCAGCGGTTTTCGGGAGCTGACTGCTCTCTTCTCTTCTTCCTTCTACAGACCATGTTATCACAGAGCTGTGTGCATACAGACCAATTATTTGTTGCAGTCCATCTCTCTGTTTAAGCCAGAAGATAGATCTTACTTATTTCATATTCCTGGTGCCCAGTAAAATGTGTGGGTTCCATAGTGAAAGAAGATAGAAGAGGAAAAGAATGCAAGAACAAAGGAAGGAAGAGGGAGGGAAAGAAAACAAACGAGAAAGGACTTCAAGGCATGAAGATGAACATTACTGTGGTCGAGTCATTTCTTCCCTTGGCCACTAGAAGGGCTGCAGAACTGTGACCCTCTGGACGTGGGAGGAAGAGGAGTCTATCTCTTTCCACCTCAGACTCTTGTTTCTCCGCTTTTTAAGTGCCAACTTATATTAGTTATCTGTTTCTGCAATAACAGTGCATGTACAAACACCCCTAATTATTGACCTTCATTTCTTGCTCACAGGTCTTTAGTCCAGCTGCAAATTGCCCAGGGCAAGCTGACCCTGTGGGATCCGGGTGCCAGTCTGAGGGTTGGGGTCAGGTTTCCTCCACACTGCTCACTTTGACCCAGCGTTTGTACTCCTGTGAGGTCCCTGGAAGCTCTCCCCACTTTGGCTGGTACCATCTTTATACATTGGGAGGTCAGTCACCTCACCGTTTCTAGGTCTGTCTCACAGTTCACCCTGGGATTCACAGTTCACATCTATCAGGTTGTCTCAAAGTGTCAAATCTTCTACACTACGGCAAGAGAAAGAAACACCTGGTTTTTCAGAGTGGAAGATATTTGCGACTTATTTAATGCTGAAGGGCAACAGCCAGTAAAGAGAGAGATGGGTTAATGAACTGGGGAAAAAAGTGAATTAATTGATGAAGCAAGAGTCTGAAAAGGCAAGAGGAGAGAGGATCAAAGGCATAGGTGGAAACACTGGCCTTAAACAGGAGGAAAAGGAAGGAGTAAGGAGTCACTTCCTTCAAACAAGAGGGAAAAAATTGAAGATGGAGTTAACAGAGAAAAAGGAGGCAGAGAGGTGAGGACTATGCTCGTAAGGCCCTTGTTCCCTCTTCTCTGTGTACAGTTTATGATCTTCATCAGAAAGAGAGGGCGTGGTAAGGAAGAGGGCCTCAGGAAAGAAGTGTACAGGTGGGAGAGCTTCCCTGGGGACAGGAAAAAGCACTGAGGAAACGTGCATAAGAGAAGTGTGTCGAGCATAGTTAGGGCCCCATGGAAGATGGACATCAAGAGTCTATTAGATCTTCACACCTACCAATAGGTGATTTTTCTCCAAAGCAAACTGGGGTGTAATAGCAGGGAAAGTTGATTGTTGACTGGATCCGAGACTGGGTGTCTGCTAAGCAAATCAAAGAACTGAAAGAGTGAAAGGTGCTGAAAGAAAGTGGTCAAATTGATGAGCCCTGGAGCAGAAGCTAAGCAGAGAGGGAAGTGAGATATGCAAAGCTGCAAAAGACAAGTCAAACCATTTAGGACCATGAGCCAAATCTCAACCAATCAATCTCTTATTAACAAAAATTAATAAATCAACGCATCGTATCTTTGTTGCCTTGTGTTTTGGAGAACTCAAATAACATTCCTCCCCACCCCCAAATTGCTTACAGCCTACCTGGGGAAACAAAAATAATGCATAAATAAATGCATGTTGCACCAAAAAATGTAGCAATATTTAAACAATTTCAAGTATTTTAGAAATACAATGTGAAGTAGGGCATGGTGGCCAGGGTAGTGCACCCTTCTATCCCAACACAGAACAAGGGCTGGCTGACAGATTTCTTCCCTTGAGGAAGGAACTCTTACCCAGAGCTACCAGCAAATGGCAAGATCCTTGCTGGCAGAGAGGGTAGGGTCTTGGCCTTTATGCCCACACTACCTGGCATAGACACACGGGGACACAATAAATGTTTGAATGGATGACAAAGGGAATGAATCTCTAAAAACTTTAACACCAACAAAAGGAATCATAGAAGCTGAGTTCAGTCAAGCAGAGAGAAAAGCTGGGGCCCTGAAAAAGGAATATTCATACTCAGTCTTTCCTATGTATACAGAGAGCAAGGATATCACCTAAAACAATCTCAGTTTCAAAAGAAGAGAAAGTAAAGAAAAACTTTTAATCACAAATCCACACTCAGGGATTTAGGGCTAGAATTCACACTCCAGTATGTACTAAAAAAAAAAAAAACGCAAACCAAAGCATACTACCCACTTTTGCCTTACCAGGAGTCAGGTAGAAAAAGACCCACATCTTCTCCAGTGAACATATTCTAATAATTCTTACTGACAAAGTTCCAGGGAATATGAACCTATGTTGGAAGAGGCAAACCATGAGAAGACAAGCTGCTGTGAGTGTGAATGATCAGCAGAAGTAAGAGATGGGAGAATGATACCTGCAAAATCAAAGATAGTGAAATTATCAAACCAGAATATAAAATAAATATTTAAATAAAACAGAGTATAGAAAGTATTAAATGCATCAGAAGATTGACGATGTCAAGCTGAATTTAAAAAAAAAACAGAAAAGAGCTAGAAATGAAAAGTACAGTCATTTAAAATAGAAATTCAGTGGACGTAGTAAAACAGAAGTTCAACAGTTTATTTTTTTTATTTTATTTATTTATTTTTAGGCAGAAGGGAAGGAAGGGAGAAAGAGAGGAAGAGAAGCATCAATGTGTGGTTGCCTCTCACATGGCCCCCACTGGGGACATGGTCAGCAATCTAGGCATGTGCCCTGACTGGGAATCGAACCAGCGACCCTTTGGTTCGCAGCCCACGCTCAATCCACTGAGCTACACCAGCCAGGGCAGAAGTTCAACAGTTTAGACATAAGAGAAGACAGAAACAGCAAGCTGTAAGATCAGAAGGGGTTACCCAAATACAGCACAGAGAGAGAAATATGAAAAATATAGAAATATATTGAAAAAAGAGTGACAATGTCTACAGAGACCTAACTGGAGTTCCAATGACAAGAACAGAGAATGGGAGAGAAAAATATTTGAAAAGCTAATAACTGAGAACTTTTCTGAATTGGTCCCTAAAGTTAAAGCCAACTTTCTCTAAGGAGTGGTCTAGAATTAGACAATATGATCCCAGTAGCTCCTGTCCCCTGGGGTAATGGAACTGGTGAGGTGGAAGGGACAAACACACCACTGTCAGGGAAAAAAGGGGATGAAGAGTCACAGAGCTAAGCCATGAGAAGCCAGAAGCAGCACAATTAAATGTCCCTGAAAAGCAGGCATTGAAACCTCAGAAAAATCTGTCCCCCACTACTAAGGAAGGAAGACAAGCCACAGCTCGTATTAGAATGCTCTATGTGGGAAATTAAATAACTCATTCAACTACTCCCCGACTGAGAACTGTATGAAGGAGAGAAAGATGGTTTTCTCAAGTTAATGCAAACAAGACTAAGTCACTACGTTACCAATTTTGATTTAGGGCAATTCAAAAGGCCTAAGATGAAAAAAATAATAGAAAATAGCACATAGATTGTCATAAATGAATTTTTAAGACACTTAAATTTTACCCCATGCAGTGACAAAACTTTTTAAAATTCAACTCCTAGAAGTGTGTGAGTTAGGGTGACTTCCACAACAAATAAAAGAGAATCCAACTTGGACTAGCAAGGAAATGCATTGGCTCAACTGAAAGTTCTCTCAAGAGGAGCCTAAATCTATCTGTGGGGACCTCATCTCAGGCTGGAGTGAGATGCTACAGAAATGCTGGACTTTTACAGGCAACAGTACTCGGGGATGATGGGAGAGGGATTACGTTCAAAAGGATTCCCAGAAATAGGGACAACTCTCCTAGAGACTCCTATGTTTTCTGCTGGTCTCAGCCTATCAATAACCCATGTTGTGGCTGGACCAGCCCTGTGGTTCCTATTAAGATGCAAGATGCCGCCCGGCTGGTGTAGCTCAGTGGATTGAGCGTGGGCTGGGAACCAGGCGGTCCCAGTTCGATTCCCAGTTGGGGCACATGCCTGGGTTGCAGGCCAGGTCCCCAGTGAGGGCCATGTGAGAGGCAACCATACATTGCTCTTTCCCCCTTCCTTCTCCTCTCTCTAAAAATAAATAAATAAAATCTTAAAAAAAAAAGATGCAAGATGCCCTTCAGCAGCAACCACTGGGGAAACATTGAAAAAAAATAAAGGTCTTTTACTACAGGACCTTGAAATTACACAGCCCACCTGGGGCTACACAGTGAGGTTACTGGAGTGAGGTGGGGTGGAGGGGCAAGGGAGGAGAGAGAGAGAGAGAACATGAGCACATACAGGCCTGGGGTTGAGGGAGGGACTAGGGTGTTACGGGTTTACTCTTTGTTGGTGCATTTAAAACATAAGAGTGATCATTTAAAGCCTGGGAGGAGAAAAAACAAGTGGCACAAATGGTCCAAATGGTCAGTTATTGAAATCAATCAAGTTCTCTAAAACACGGGGAGCCAAAGTAGAAGAAGGTAGCCTGGCTCTTTAGTCCTGTAACTGGCAATGTGTGTATTGGAAATAGTCTTTGTCGAAGTGAAATGGATGTCTCAGCAATCAGAACTTAAATCGTGCACTTGCATTACAAAAGAAAAAGAAAAAACAATTATTAGGGCTCACACTTCACCCTACTCTTTATATCATGTTATCCAAATTAGGTGATATGACAATTTCTGACCCAGTCACTGCCAAGAGAGATTGAATTACCCTTTGCCCATTAAATTCAGATATCTAGCAAGAATGGTAGGATGCTAAATGATTTTACTATTTGTGGGGATAGGGACCATTGGAGGAGGAACAGATTTGATGGAAGAACATGAGTCCTGTTTTAGACATATCACCTTGAGGGTAATCACATAAAGAGCAATTGAGGTAAGAAATAAAAAAAGTAGGCAAAGCACATGACAAAAAATTTTTACAGTACATCTTTTCAAAAGCAAATACTGAGGGAAAACAGACCTGGCATTTGGAGCCTGTTTTGGTAGACAGAGAGTTGACTATAAGAGGGGCTGATCACATTGCTTTGGGAAGAGGTGTGTGTCCATGGGAAAAGCTAGGGCTAGATAACCCTAAGTATTAAAGAGGGGGTATGAGAAGTACTTTCTCAGCTATGATATGTGAACCAAATGATCTGTCCAAAGCTATCAAACACCCAGGTTACTCCATGTGTCTAGGACCATGAACAGAACTGGGAAATCAAAGGCAATACTTTTGAATCATAAAATAAAAAGCCATCAAACATTTGGAAGGCAGACCAAACTCAGAACATGTTGCCTTTTAGTACTTGCATTTATTTCCAGAAAGACAAAATGCATTTGCAAGTACCTCTTTGAAACTCAGGAGAACAGTGATGGTTAAAATTCTCTAACACCCAGAGACGATGAAAAAGTTCTGCAGAGGGATAGTGGTGATGGCTGCGCAGCCTGCGAATGGAGTCCGAGCCACTCAGCTGTATGCTGCGAAATGGCTAACACGGCAAATTCCATGTTACGTATATTTGACCACTATAAAAAAAAATCTCTGGAAATAAGAAACAACTGGTAGGAACCAATGACACAGTATCCATGTTTATCAGTTTAATATAGGCTAAATCACACTGACAGTCTATATAGTGATCTGGATCTATTGCTTTATTTTTGGAAATGTCTAAAAATACTTTTATTGGTTATAAATAATAGTAGCTAATCATCGAAGAATTTTAAACTATGGACCAGGTATTTTGCCAAGAGGTTTACATATATTATTTTCTTTACAAAACCCCAAGCCATAATATTGCCTATCGCATGTTACTGAGAGGTTAGTAGAACTGGTAAGTGGTAAACTGAGATCTGATCGAGGCCCAGGCAATTCTATTCTAATGATTTCATCAAACTAATTTCTCAGAACTGTAAATTTCTCAACTATGTTCTTCTGCTGCTTAGACTTTCCAAGTGTGAGCCTTGAGGCTGATAAAGGAGTGCTGGACCTGTTGCAGAAAAGCTCGTTCGATGTTAAGGCAAAGAGTATGTGCTAACACCGGTTTGCCTAACAGGACTCTACAGTAGGGTTTGATCATTGCACTTATCTTCTCCAACAAGGCGAGGGCCTTGAAAGTATCTACCACTCACCTAAGGTAGAATCCTGGGGACCACCCTGGAGCAGAACAACTCCCTCAGCATTCCCAGAAAAGGCTAACACCCAGTCAGCCTTTAAGTGCTGCCCTTTTTTCTTTCTCAGTATATTTCAAATATGCCTCCTTCCATCTTTTCCCAGACGTCTTATCATTTTCTGCCTGTTCTGTGACCATCTCACAACCAAGCTCACTCCTGCTTCCCCCAGCACCCTCAGATCTGTCCTCTACGATGCCACCAACATCATCTAGTTTTTTAATGAGTGAATGAATGAATGAATGAAGGGTAGATAGATAAATGGATGATGAGGATCTGAACTAAGACTATACTAGCAATTACTGAATAGCAAACTGAAGAATAAAAGGAGCTCCCATAGCAAATACCAGGTGCAAATAGTAGTGATGCATAGAAGGGGGTGAACTGCAGAGATATTATGGAGGTTTAGACAAGGGAGCATCCTAAGAGCAACAGACAGTGAATAAAGAGTTTGAAGTAGAAAAGTGGCATGATCATATACACATTTTAGAAAGGTAATTTTATATTAAATAACCTTGTAGATGAACAGAGTATGTCTTTCCATTTAGTCAGCCCTGATTTTAAATACTGGCTCTATGACTTGCAAGCTGGGTGAACCTGGGCAAGTTGCTTAATCTCTCCATATTCAGTTACCTCATGCATGAAGTGAGAATAGTACTAATAACCTTGCAAGGTTTCTGGGAAGGTTAAATGAGTTAATACATGTATAGCATTTAGAATAGTGATAAAAATAAAGTAAGAGCTTAGCTATTTTTTTTTAAATCTACTAATAAGAATTTCATTTGTGCATATAAATAAAGTTCATTCTTAAATTTTTTATAGATTTTGTTGCTACTAAAAACAGTATATTTTCCACATTTCCCTGTCTAATTGCTTATTACTAGGCCAATAAAAATCAATTAATGATATGTTTTTATCTTATAGTCATGCAAAATTCTCTTATTATTATAAAATATCTTCAGTAGGTCCCTAGAGTTTTGTAAATAAACAAAATAAATATCAGCATATGGAGACAGCTTTATCTCCTTTTTGCCTATATCTAAATCACTTAATTGCTTTTCTTTCATTGAGCATTTTCTACAGCATTTAAGGATATAGACAGAAGAGAGTGAAGGGGGGTAACTGGTGAATGAAGCAGACTTGACTTGGGGTGGTGAACACACAATATAATACACACATGGTATCATATAGATTTGTATATCTGAAACATATATATATATTTGTCAACCAGTGTCACTCCCAATAAATTCAATAAAATTTTTAAAAGGTGATGAAGTAAATAGTTTTAATAAAACTCAATAAAATTAGCCTTAAAATAAAAAAAATATTAAATAAGAATGGAGAGGACTTTTCCTTCCAGCCACGAATAGCACAGACACCAGATTCATCATCATCTTGAAAGAACTACAAAATTAACAAAATACATGAAACAACTCTTTTCAGTATATAGACAATAAGCAGTCCAGGGCTATGATTTTTGAAAGAAGGGAAAAAGAGAATGAAAGCCCTGTGACAAATAGGGACACATATCGAAAACGTGCCAAGCAACTAAAGTGTGTGACACTAACGAGTACATACAGCACATATGCCGGAAACCTGGTCTGTGATGACAGAGAGCACACCAGTGGTCATTAGGAACTGGACCTGAGAAGGTGGGAGTCTGCTGGAACCTTTTGGGGTGATAGAAATACTTTATATCTTGGCTGTGGTTATGGTTACACAAATGTACACATTTGTCAAAACTCGGCAATCTGGCCCTGCGGGTGTGTCTCAGGGGGTTGGAGCATTGTCCCATGCACCAAAAGCTCATGGGTTTGATACCAGGCCAGGGCACGTACCTGGGTTGCAGGTTCGGTCCCGGGTTGGGGTGCATGTGAGAAGCAATCAATGATTCTCATTCTCTCATATTCTCTCTCTCTCTCTCTCTCTCTCTCTCTCTCCCTCTCTTTCTTTCTCTCTCTCTCTCTCTCTCTCTGGAATCAATAAATATTTTTAAAAACTCATCAACCTGTGCATTTAAAATAGGTTCAAATTTCTCATGTAAATTACATGCCAGTAATGTTTAGTATTTGAAAACATGACAATGGTGAAAATAAGCATCACTTTCCAGTACTTTATTTTTCAGAGGAAACTGTCCATGTTCCCTAGATTTTTATTTTCTTGTTGTAGGACTACATCTTAAATCAGGTTCCCTTGAAACAGACTATGAGATGAAGATTTGAGTGAAAAGGTTCACTGGAAAGTGCATTCCAGAAAACACCCTTAATAAAGTATAGGAGATGTGAATGGGCAGATGGAACAATTGAACTGCGAAGCAGCATTGGCCATGGCTATTCCACTGGGAGCAAAGGCCCGTCAGAGCTGTCCAAAAATGAGACAACAGGGCAAGGATTTTATATTTCTGTATCAACCAGTTTTGAGATGTGAGCTGTCCCCCAGACATAGTGGACCATACACACTGGATGGTAGCTTGGGCAAGAGATACCCTTGGCAAAAAAGCAATTCCTAAAGAAAGAGACAGCTGTGGGTCATCAGCCACCAACACTCGCCACAAAGAGGAAAGGTGTTCTAGTCCTGAAGGGTGTATCTGGATAACACACCACAGTGCCCACTAGAGGTTGGGTGTGGTATTCTCTGACTGGTTTCTTCGTCTCTTTTGCATCTTTGCTTATGTCTACTTTCTCTCTAATGTTTGATTTCTTCTTTTTCCTCAATTATATTTACAGTGTGTTAATCTCCGTTTAGTGGCCTTTTTAGCAATCAACTTTTGGATTGGTTCATTATTTCTACTATGTGTATTTTTACTTTATTTAATTCAATTTTTACCTTAATTAACCTTGATTAATTCCTTTTCCCTAATTTCTTTTTGTTTATGTTTTATTTCATTAATTTATTAAAATAAGTGCTCATTTTTTTTCTTTACTAATGAAAATATAATGGAGGTATTTACAGTTCTAAAATTTTCTCTACAGATAGCTCTATGTCCCATAGCTTTTGGTGCTAAGTATTTTTTGTAGTTTATAGTTTATCTTTTAAAAGTATTTTTGCTTATGGACACTGACAACAGTGTATGATCACAGTGGGGAGGGGGTGGGTGAAAGTGGAACAGGGTATGGGAGGTACATGGTAGTAAAAAAAATACAATAAAAAATAAAATAAAATAATTTTTGTTTCAAGCTTAGTAGAGTTTTTCATAGTTTCCAAAAAGATAAAAATTTTTGTCACTTTTTAATTTTTTTAATTTTTATTGAATTATGATTAAAAAAGATACCTTATAAAATCTAATGTTTTAATTTTGAAGGTTTAATTTATGGTTAAATAAATTCTTGATTTTGCAAATATTTATGGACAAATAAAAATACATGTATTTCTTTCATAAATTGTTACATTTATGTAATGTCCCTCATTATTTTATTCAATGCATTTAACCTTGAAGTCACCTACGTCATAAAATAATGCCTGCCTTTTTTATGTTTGCATTTGCCCTTTTGCTTTTGTGTCTCTTTGACCCATTTTAATTTTCTATCTTTCTTTATCACTTTTTAAGTATAGATATACATATAAATATATATATAAACATAGACATGAATATAGTTTTTAAGGTATATACTTGAGTTTTATGTTTTAACACAACTAAAAATCTTTGTCCTTTAAAGGAGGAAATTAAGAGTGTCCATGTTCTGTATGATTTGATTTCTTCTGTTCATGATAATTTTTTATTCCTTATTTTACCTTACTATTTTCTCATTTTCCTTTGTGTTTGCTGATTTGCTGAAATTGATATTCTATTTTTCAGCTTATTAATTTGGGAGTAATTTGGAAGTTCTATCGTTTGCATTTCATGGTGACCACCTTCTTTTTCCTTGTTCTCGTAATCACAAAATCCTTTATTCCTTTGAGAAAACAAGATACCAACTATTTCCTCCACCAAGACATTTTATTCCCTCTTTTTGCCACCCCAATTAGCCTATTTCCTCCCTTTCCTCTACTTGAGGATCTTAGAGTTGCTGAAACACATTATTATTTTAATTCTAGATAATTATTTGATATTTCCTTACATGAAATCAGCAGGTACCTTCTCTTTGAAGACACATTGTTTAGCATTTATATTACATATTCCCAATCTGTCCTTATTCTCTTCAATCTAATTTTCAGAAAGAAAGAGAAATTGAGGTTAACTCTGTACCCTCACTCCTCTCCTCATCTTCTCTTGCCTTAAAATATTAGTTTTTGTCTTAACGATCCACCCTAGAACCCAGTGATCCCCTTGAGGTGTCAATTTGTTTCATTGCTCCTTTTCTGAAACGTCAACCCAAGTCTCGTAAATCTATCCTTTGGTCTCTATCATTTCCCACTTGTTTTGCTTTTTCACCTTGGGAGCATAGAAGGGTGCAGCGGTCAGGTGGAAGCAGGAATGAGACACAGTTTACATGGGACACCCTAAACCATAAGATCCTTTCTTGACCCCCCTGCCCTCCATATTTCCCCCTCTGTTATCTGAGGTACAGGAAACAGATTAGCTAGGTTAAGCCATAATTTCTGGTGCTAGAAACTGATTATAGGTTATTGATTTGTATCCTTTAGTAGAAGAGCTTAAAACCACACCACACTTGGTTTACACCCAGGCCGTGGCGTGGCGGGAGTGCCTCCTGCTCTACATCAACTGGTTAAGAACTTGTCCTCCCTTGTGGAGAGAAGTGATCGAGAGAAGATTACAGGCTACCAGATGACTCTCCACTGTGAACAATCAGCAGAACTATTCCTTTGATCTCCATTCCACCAGGGAGAGCAAAGGACAGCTAGCTCAGAGATATAAAGCAAGGGCTCAGGTATGCAGATTATACCACTGATAGTGATACCTGCCACCACCCAGTGAGCTTCCACGACGTGCCAGTCGGTGATCCTACGTGCACGGCCTCATTTAATCCTCCAAGAACCTTGTGGGGTCGGTGAGGGTCAGGAACATAAACTAACCCATCCAAGGCCTCGCAGCACATAAGTGCTGGAGCTGGAACTCACCCCAAGGACTGTTGGACTCCAGTGCTCCCAATCTTTGCAGACAACCCCACAGACTCTGTCCCGAAGTGTACAGCATAAACAAACACTCCACATAAATCAGCTGTCATGGACATGCATCCAAGATGTAGATGTGAATAGCAACCGCCTATTACACTCGCCATGCGCTCAAGCTTTCCCTCTGCTGGGAAATTTCTCATTGCAAAGGTGGAACCAAATATTAGAAACTATAATGTTCTGACTCAGGCCTTCCCAAAAAATCAGAAGCCCCAGACCCAGAAACATCCCTTTTCCCGGAATATTGAGGAGGCCATTGCAGAAATCCCGAGAGGGAGAGAAAAAAGCAGCATCTGGGGAAGCTCTCCCGGGCCTTGAGCTGCTGTGTGGCCGCAAGCTGGCCTGTGCTGGTCTCTGTGGGCAGAGCCATCCCACTGAAGAGGAGACAGTAAGCCCTCAATGCGCACGATTCCAGTCTCCAGCCTAAACCACACAGTGAGCGTGGTGAACAGCTGGGACCTGACAGGTCGGTGTAAGCTTGAACCCACTCTATGCTCCTATGAACTGTGTTTCTTAACCTCTCTAAGCCTCAAGTTCTTCACCATATAAACAGGGATGAAAAGACCACCCACAAAGTTGAAAAAGGAAATAAATTAACATTTATAAATGTACTTGGCACATAGTAGGTGCTTAATAAATTATAATCACCCTCCCTTTTAGTACACAGCACTTGAGAACACTCTTTACAAAGTATTTCTTCAGAAAACTAGCCCAGTCGCCTTCTGCTGTCAGGGCCAGAGAGTGTGGATGAGATTCTGGAGTTAAAAGTGCTTGGAGAAAAAAAACATATTTTTTCCTCTTTTAAATTCACAGTTAACATTATTGTTTTAAGGACTCCGAGAATTCTCACTATATAGAGACTGGTTTCCTAAATTCATTTAGCCACTAAAATGTTTTTATAGTTTTGTGACACTGAGTTCCATCCAGACCACACATTTGGGGGAAAAAACAATATTTTTAAAGGAGATTTTAATTCTCTTATACAAATGGTACAAAGTGTCAGAAAGAAATGCATTCTTTCATTATGTTTATATCCCCTTTATCCAAGGCACCTAAAAACACCCAGAGATAAATTGCCAGCTATCGAGACAGGCAGGCAGATCTGATCCTCATATTATAGCATCACAGCTGCCAAGAGCCATGATCTGACCCAAGAAAGATTGAAAGCAGCAATCAGATGCTCAGAAAACTCAGTGCAGAGCATTTCTTAAACTGCGAGAGACCATGACACATACGTTCATCATCCTCTCAAGAGACAATGACAGGTGAAGCCTCTGGTCCTCGGAGTGCCCAGTTTGCTCTCACAGCCATCACCCCGCATCCCCACACAAGAGCACAGCAGAGCAGGGATAGGAGAGAGCACTGGGCTCAGGAGCCAAACACTGGGATTCAAACTCTTTCGGTCTCCATGTCATTCCTTAGTTAGAAAACAGAGCTAACATAATGTTGATTAGATAAGATCTTCTATGCAAAAGACGTCAGTATAGTCCATGTCGCAGTTAACCAAAGCATTTGGAAAATAGATACACACGCCAATTTAGAACCTTAAGGACCTTAGAATTGACCTGCTACAACCCTCTAACTTTACCAATGATGAAACCGAAGCCCAGACAATGACATGTGGTTTGTCCAAGGTCACACAGCTCATTAGTGACAGAGCTAAGACTTAAACTTGGGTTTCTTGACTTTTAATCCAGAGATCTCCCCACTGCACCTCAAAGAACAGATTCATCTTTGCTTGAGTTTAACATCAAATGAGAAGAAAATTAAGCTGAAGATAGCAATGGATCTCATAAGAAAATATGAAGCCCTCTTATCTGATATACTCAGGGAAAGAGGAAATTCTGGTTATTCAGAGAATCTGTCTCGCGGAAATTAAAAAATTCTCTCCACAGAAAGGTCAGGGAGCCCTGATATACACCACACATAGATTAATGACTTTCAAATCATGTGAAAGCTATACAGTTCACCTTTGAAACTAGGCTGGACATAATTTCCTCTGTCTTCGATGCCTCTGGATTCTCACATTGCCTCAAGGCACCCACGATGAATATCAATCACTAGCACACAGAGGGCATAAACTTAGAGCAGAGCCCCGCTCTGAGAAGGCACTGCATGTGCAGGGCTGGTTAATGGGGCTCTGGGTTAATGGAAATCCAGGTAGCAGAGAGGATGTTGGGTACAGATTTATGACCAATTTCCAGGAACTCAGTAATTTAGAAGATTCTGCACCTTTACTTGTTTTTAAATTTAAGATAGCCTATTGCTTAATATTTTACAGATTTCAGAATTAAAAATCAGCATTGTAAAACAGAAAAACAGTGTGAATAGTTCATGAAACCTCAGGATATGGGTGAAATGTACAGGGCAATAATTCACATTAAGAGAAGAGGAAGGAGAGGCCCAAGACATGAACTGACATACCTAACTAGAGACAGAACAGGGACTCACACTCCAAATTCCCGACTCCCTGCCCAGAGCTCTTTGCTGCAACGGGATGCAGAATCTTACATTTGCCTTTTTACTTTTTTTTTTTAAATATATATATTTTTTAAAGATTTTATTTATTTATTTTCAGAGAGAGGAGAAGGGAGGGAGAAAGAGCAATGTATGGTTGCCTCTCACATGGCCCTCACTGGGGACCTGGCCTGCAACCCAGGCATGTGCCCCGACTGGGAATCGAACCGGGACCCTCTGGTTCCCAGCCCGCGCTCAGTCCACTGAGCTACACCAGCCGGGCGCCTTTTCACTTTTTATCCAGGAGAGTCTACGGGGCACTACCTGGAATCCAGGGTAGAGCATGTCGGAGAAGACAAATCTAGGCTACAGCAGCCATGGGAAGCAAGGAGCAGTGTCTACTGCAAAGAATGAAAGTCTCCCACCTAGTTACCACTGACCTGCCCCTAAACATATGAAACCCGCCCACCCATGCCAGGAATTCTAGCAGCATAAGCGGATGGAGGCAAAACTCCCTCCGACTGGGTGCTGCCTGCTTCCAGACGCCTGCTACCATCCAACCTGGGTGCCCCCTGAATCCTGTCACACTAAGTAAGCACAATACTGAATTTACTGACTTCTCCTAAATCTTCATGGCTTCCTGCAGTCTCCAGCTCAGTTGGTGGTAAAATCATAAACCTATTACCCAAGCTTTTTAAAAAGTTTGGTACCAACTACCACAGCCATAGTTCAGATTTCTATTGGTTAGCCAAAAGTTTGTTCAGTTTTTTTCTGTATGAGGACTCTAGTAGTGCTTAGTTGTCTTTAACTTTCATTTGAAACAATTTTGTTAGATGGTATTGTCATATCAGGGTGCATTTAAAAAAAACCTATCAAAATTGGTGAATTTTTGTGTAACCTTTTTAAAATTGAAAATGGAAGAAAATACACATTTTTTGCATAGTATGCTTGACTATTTCAAGAAAGGTAAAAACACAACTGAAATGCAAAAATCATTTGCGCAGTGTATGGAGAAGGTGCTGTGACTGATCGAATGTGTCTAAAAGTGGTTTGCAGATTTCTCCACAGTCAGGTAGGCCAGTTGAAGTTGATAGCAATCAAATTCAGACATTAATTGAGAACAATCGACATTATACCACACGGGAGATAGCCAACCTACTCAAACATCCAAATCAATACAATTATTGGTGAAAATGAAAAATTGGTCTTTTATTTTATGGAAAAAAATAAAAGGACCTTTTGGCCAACAAAATACCATCTCATATAAATTACTACAGTAGGATTTCTCTTGACACCACTCCCAACAGCCCCACCTCATCCCCAACCACTCAGGGTAAAATTTTCTTAATGGGTCCATCCACCCCTAACACACACAAACACATATGGTTATACTCCGGCTGCACCAACCCTCTTGAAATACTGTGCTATTTCTTATCTCTGTAACTCTGATGTGGTAGTCTCTCTACCCAGAATGCCCTTCTCTCCTTACTTTCCCCAGATTAATTCATCTGAGTATTTTCTGTTTACGCTCCAAGACTTAAGACGTCATCCTTTGCAAGAAGCCTTCCCTGATCTCCACATCCAGCCCACAGGATATATTAAGTGCCCCTCCCCTGTTCTTCCAGAGCCCCTCGAACTTAATTCTCTCCTTGCAGCCCCTACATCGCTGTACAGAATACCCACTGAGGTGTCTGTTCTTCCCGCTCTGCTGTGAGTAACTTGGCAGCAAGAACAAGACTCTGCCTTATTCCATTTTTGTCCTCAGTACCCAACGCACTTAGCAGGTTCTTAATAAATGTTGAATTAATACACAAGCAAACCAATTAATAAATGATCTTAATTGGTTAAGTGATCTTGTCTATCTCTACTGTCCTTGCTAGTTAAGTTCACAGGGGAGCATCTGTACCACCCATGGGCCTATCCCCAGTGAAGAACGATTAACGATATAGACAGAAGAGTTTTCCTAATAAGCATGCAGTGAGCAGTGGAAAGGGCTTGTGAAAAGATGCATTTATTCCAAATTGAAATGTGAGGCTTTTTCTTTCAGATGCTGAAAGTTCTCAATGCAACTGAATCACAAAAATGTCACAGCAACTACAAGAACTTACATTAGTACAATTCATGCATGTAACTGCATTTTACCCTCAAACAGTTCTAGGAAGGTAGTCAGAGCCAGCACTACCCCGTTTTACAGACAGGAAAACTAGTTTATGGAAATTACTAAGCACACCAAAGAAAGCCCAAAGATTAGTTAAATGGAAGCCTCAAATCTGACAATCTCACTGTTGGTCCTCTACACCACACTGCCTCAAAATGCTTTTATTCAAAATAAAAGCCAAAATACTCTTATCTCTGAATTATCATTTGGCTGCATTTTCCTGAGGCTCAGGGGAGTCCTGCACAGCTGTGCTTGGCCCACCGCCCACCCTGCCATCCCAGGCTGGCTGCCCTTCCCTCTCTTCAGGAGGGATGAACACAGCTGCCTTTAGGACCCAGGAGCAGATGCTATCCTGCCACAGCTTGAGGAGCTGCTGACCCTCTCCCTGTTCCTGGTTGCTTAGAAGCAAGAAAGCAAATTAGTATCTAAACAGTCTCCTTAGAAGAAAGGCATAATTCATGTAACAGGTCAAATCCTATCCAACAAATGTCACTGAACAGAAATCCTCAAGTGATGAGAAGATTCTCAGGTTTCAGCCATGGATCGTTTATTTAAAAAGCAGCCTTGTTGTGACAAAATTCCAAATACATTCACGGGTGTGCAGGCACTCACACACACATACACACGTACACACCTATTATTTTGAGTTATTTTCTGCTATGTTCTCTCTAGGTTTTTTGATGTGTTAACTCATTAATCCCCGTAACATGCCCATAAGAACATCTTAATATCTCCATTTGTAACTGAGGAAATTGAGACTTAAGGGAGCTATCCACTTAGTGGTTATGGAGACGTTAAACTACTTAATCAAATCTTGACGTTGCCACTTGCCTATTCCGCGTAAATTACTTAGTCTTTCTAGCCTCAGTTTCTTCTGTGAAATGGAGTTAATAATGATAACTTTCATCACACAGCTCTGCTATTTTGTAGGGCACCACCTCTGCTTTGGGCAGGGCATAAGAAGAGAATGTATAAAGAAAACAAATGAACTCTTACTCACCTTGACCCAGAAAGGACTCACATCACTGCGTTGCTAAGAGCTAGTTGCATACCCGCTCCCACAAGCAAGAGGGCTGAGAATTGTGGTCTAGCAGTGTGCCAAGGAAGGAGAAAACTCAACCGTGAGTCCTGCAAAATTAGGCAACCTTGATGTACTTTCCACATAGCTTTCTTGGGAGATACTACAAGTAAGGTTTCTCGCATATTAAAAGCATGCAATAAATGTCAATTATAATTATTCTTGATGGAACCAAAAGTATCAATAAAACTCGAGATTCATGATGCCTCACCTAGCACTCTCTGGGTTAACCATTAGAGTACATTACTTCTTTGAATTCATTGTACTAACTACACCCAGCCCTTGCCTTCAAAGAAACTGACAAACTGTGGGGGGATGCTGAATGCTATCATAATTGAATCCATTTATAACAATTGGAATAAGAAGTATTTACTTATTCATTTAATTAACAGGTACTTATTAAATATCTAGGATGGGCTAAATACCTTGCATAGTTAACAAAGAGTTAAATCAGTGTTTTGTGGTAATGTTTTCCATTATTACAATTATCGACTTGATACCATATACGTGTCAGCATTCTTGGAAAGGATACACAGCATATCCTGATTGAGAGGGATGTGGGGTATCTGCCTAAAAGAAAGGCTGACTAGCAAACCTCCTGTCCTGGCAGAAATAAAAATAAGAACATCATGCAAGTCATAAACACCCCAACACCTATGTTCCTTTATAGGTGTAAAAAAAAATCAGGCAGCATACATTCAGAAATAAGATAGGGTTCTAAATTAATGGACAATCCTGAATAATGAGAATAGCTGAGAATGGTGAATCTATTTATTTTCTTGTCACCGTCCTCCTGGTCTCCTCTGAATTATGCTCTCTCCGCTAATTTCTACAACGCTCAACCCAGGCATTCCTCGAGACATTAGTCTTTCTCTCACGCAGCATCATAGTCAAGCTTAAGAAACAAAAGAAGGAAAGAAATTATATAGCAAAGAGGGAGGTTCCTGAAGTATTTCTTTCTGCTTGCTGATGACAATACCAAATATTCAATCATTTCTCCTCTGAACATGTATTACACAACTATTGTGTGTGTAGCAAGTTCAAGGAGATACGGTTCCTACTGACCAGTATGTACAAGGTCTGTCCAGAAGGTATCCAGCCACATAATATGTAAAATGGAGACATTTATTGAAGAAGGTACAAGATACAAGAAACATTGTACCTAGGACAATGATTCCTCAGTCCCCTTCAAAGTAGGAACCTTGGGACCTCACACAGCTCTCCCAAATGCCATCAGCTACCCCGTCATACTTTCCTGAATCTCATTGATGATCTGAAATCTCTTCCCCTTTAAAGGTGACTTTAGTTTTGGGAAAAGACAGAAGTCACGAGACACCAAATCTGGGCTGCAGAGGAGCTGGGTCACCTGGGTGAGTTGATGTTCTGCATGAGATGTGATACACAAGTGCACACATCGTCGTGATGAATCTGCTGATCACCAGTTGCCCATAGCTGCGGCCTTCTGAATCATCTGAATAGTTTCCACAAAGGCAAGTTCAAGCTTAATGCAAAACTTGATGCAGGTTCGTCGTTCTACTTGCTCAGTCATTTTGAATGTGACAGCCACCCAGTACACATGCTCCCTCTTCAGCATCTACCATCCCCACTGACTAGTACTGTGCAGTCGTCATTGTTCACACATGCACATTCCAGTCCACTCTCCTTGGCTGCCAGGTTACATACATGTCATGCAAACTGTTCTTGTTATATTAACAATGGCTGGACTTTTTCTGGACAGATCTCGTAGTAATCATGCTTAAAATATAGTTTAAATGTGTCTATATACCTTCTCAAAGTTGAAAGTATAAAGTAGAGCTTTAAAACTTTCTATCAATGTGACTGTCCCAAGTGGTTCTGTCACCTAAATAGCTCCCTCTCCCAGCCATTGACAAGTTCTCACAGAAAGGAAACCCTACATGATCCCATCCGTTGCTCTCTCCCTCTCTCTCTTCCTCAGGGCCACCAGCTCCATCCTGATGCCTCCAGGCTCTGTCCTACTTCCCAGAAACTGCTTTCCACTGCTTTTCACAGCCTGCATAAATTTCAAGGCCAGGTTTCCTTTGGATATTATTTGAATCTCACTTCGTCTCCTCACATTTGATTTACCTGGGTATGCACAGAGAAGTGGCAGTTGGGGCACTCTTTAAAACTCCGATATGACTCCACAGTGGGCCTGCTTCTCTAAAAGTTATGTTACCCGGATCCTGCTGCAGACAGCTGTCCCCTTCTGGAAGCAGTCCTTCTAGGAGAGCCAACAAAATGTCTTAGGAAGAGTCAGGCCTCGGTCCTGCCGTAGTCCTGTCCTTGGCCCACTGCCTGAGCTTCATAGATAACCTCTTCACCTCAACATCTTTGCCACATCTAGAACCATCTACATGTACTGAATATTTTTTATTAAATTTCAATAAAATTTCAATTTAAAAACTAAAATTTTAATGATAAACTTTAAATCACCATGTAATTGGAAATGTATCACTATCCATGAACCTTAAGAATCACTGCTAAAAATAATTTAATCTGTGAATCTTCTAATATCATATGTTACCAGTGTTCCTTATGCAACACTTTGGGAAAACTGCCGGGTGGCTTGTAAAGCCATCTCACCCTAGGACTGTGGAACGCTCCCCGTGTCCGTGTAAAATCTTGGTGAGTGCACTCGTGGTGTGGATGTCTCAGGTGGCGGCACAACCCCGAGAGTCTTGCTGTGCTGCAGCTGCTATTGAGTATATTCGACGTCCACCCAGGGCCTGGTAGTCCATGTTTTCATCAACATCAAAGTCTTTCAGCATCGACTTCAAGGTGGCACCTGGGTTGACATGACTGACATGTTTCTTCACCTCCCACAGGAACCCTGAGTGTGGCACCTAACTGTTGGTGCAGGGTGATCCTGTCACTCTCATGCATGTATTCCCTTCGCACGGGGCACACTGTGCACGGTTAAGTACCTATTGTCTGCAGCTGCCCACTCTTCACTTCTGTGATGGCCATGAGGATGCCCTTCACGGAGCACCCAGTTTAAGGGGTGTAATTGACAGAGCTCTAGCTGCTAGCTCTGAAAACCTCAGCAGGGCTTGTGTGAGGCTGTGCCTTGCATGCGCTGCCCCCGTCAGGGACTGAGGGTGGCAAGGCTAGGAAGACAGACCTATGTCTGGGAGACACAGGATCCCTCTCAGGGTCAGCTTGGGCTCCAGGACTCCCTGGTGGCTTTGCCCAACCTTCCTTCAACTGCACAGCTGTCTGCCATGCTTCCATCCAACAGTATCCCCTTCTCTCTTCATGGGGAGGGAGAAAGGGGTCATACTTGCATAGTAGTCTCATGGTCCTTCCAGTCTTACCTGGATCCCTCATTATTTTCTCTCATTCAGGAGTTTCTCCTAATAAAATCCTTATATACTTAATCTCATGTTGATATCTGCTTCTTAAAGGACCTGAATTTACACAGTTCCCCTCCTCTTTGTTTGGGTAGACCTTGCTCAGCTGTGAGTTTCGTATATTGTAACTGGTTTATTGAATGAGCCACACCCTAGACAAGTCAAATTTATTCTTTCTCTCTATTGCAGACCTGCAAACCTGCCCATGGACCCATCCTCCCCAACCCCTGTATATAACCCTGGGTAGGTTTTATAGCAGTTAGAATTAAGTTTTATTGGGAGAAATAGAAACCCTGAAAACAAATGGCTTAAATAAGATAGACACTTATTTATATTATATAAAACAAGCCTTGGAGTGAATTGTCCAGGGATGCGGTTACAGCTTCATGTTCCTCAGGGACTCGGGTTCTTCCTAGCTCACTGCTCCCCCAAATGCCTCCCCTGCCTTAATGGCCTGAAGAGCTGCTGGAGATCCAGCTAACATATCCACATTCCAAGGAGTAGGATAAAGGAAAAAAGAAGGAAAGGAATGCTTAAGGAAACTTACTGGAAGTACAACACAAAACTTTGGTTTGTTAACCAGAAGCCTGTATAAGGTAGCTTTTTAGGTAGGGTACAAAATGCCTGGTAGAATATCCAGGTTTGTTACAAAGTAAGGAAGAGGGAATGGACAGCAACTGGCGGTCTCTGTCACAGCTTCCATAGCTTTTCTAGTCATTCAGCTGTCCTCTGGTCACAACCAGATGATAAAAGGCTTTGTCCATTATCACATTAAAACCTCAAGCCCTCACCCCATGGAAGTCTCCCCCGTGTGCACTGAAGGCCAGGACAAGATTAGCTTCTGCATTGCTTCACCTCCACTCCTCTTGCCCTATCATAAACAACTTGGAAGCTGTCACTCCCTCCCTCAACAACAAGAGAAAAGCTGAACAAAGTGAAAGTCAACAACTCTACATCGAAGCATCAGAGTCTTGAGGTCACGGGGCAAACCAATGTTCTGAAAACTAAAGAGACAGGCAAACACAGAGAATCACAACTTACCAAGAGCGGAAGCTGCTGGAGCCAGCAATGGGCAGAACTTACTGATGAACTGTTGGAGGCTGAGTGTGGACTACTGTGAGAGGCAAGAACTCTTGGGGGCCCAATCGTATGAGGTCGTCATACTTTTGTGAGTGTCGCCTCCAGGAGCCCCATCAAGTTCTCATGATGAAAACTGGAAAAATTTCATTTTGTGCTCCCAGCAAGGGTGGGGGGGGGGGAATAGCCAGTTCAAAAACATCCAGAGCTTTATCTTCTTCATCTGCCTTTAAGATCAGCTACGTTATCACAGCCCGACTCATGTGGAAGAAAGGAAATACCCACCTCCAGCACCCTCGCCCTTCCTGCCTCCCCTAAGTAAGAAAAACGAAAAGCTGAGAAGCATGTGGAGGACCGCAGCCAAGGAGCACATGCTCAGTAAAAGACTGAGAGTGGACCACAGGAGTACAGAATGCTTCCCTCCTCCCACACCTTACCAGCCGGGCTCCTGGGTAACAGCAGAGACTACTGCAGGAAGGAATGCAAGGTCAAGAGCCTATTTAAGAAGGAATTCCTAAGGAAACCCATGGACAATCCAGGAGACAAAATTAAGGACACTAGAGAAAATGGAAGCCTCACACACACACAGCTCGTGCAAATAGCAAACAGAGCATATCTCCCGGTGAAATGAATATAAAATCTCGCACCCAGGGCCTATTTATCTCAGTTTATATGACCAAATATACCATGTCTGGCTTTCAACAAAAAATTATACAAAGCATGCTAAAAGGCAAAGAAAAACACAAGATACAAAGCAAGCAACAGAACCAGACTCAGACATGACAGATATTTTGGAATTATCACACCAGGTAAAATAACTATGATTAATATGCTAAGGCTGTAATGAAAAATCAGAACATGAAAGAACAGATATAATGTAAGCAGAGAGATGTAAACTCTAAGAAAGAATCAAATGGAAGTGCCAGGAATCATGACCAATGTCACAGAAATGACAACTAGCACTTACCAACTTCCTTTTTGGTTAGGCGAAGCCCTACGCCTGAGTTTTTACTGGCTGATGTGAGAAGACCTGATGCGTGTAACTTTCAGGACATGCTTTGAAAGAGCAGGCCCCTTATGGTAGTCATTAGAACCATTCACTTACATTCTACCGTAGGGTTGTACTTCCTGACTCTTCCATGTCACTGTGACCATGTGATCAGTTCTGGACAATAGGCAAAGGGCACAGCCATTCTGATGCAAGACTCTCCAGCTCGCCCTTCCTCTGCCACAATCCATACCAATGCTTCAATGATGCATGTCCATCCTCTGGTTTCTCTGAGGGAGAGAAACATGAAACGGAACCCCTAGTGACCCTTACAAACATATCGCACAAGCAAAAAATAAGTTGCTAGTGTTTTGAAGATGATTATCACCATAACCAAATCTAGTCTATTCCAACCAATACTCCCTCCCCTTCCCATCTCCATATTCACCCTAGCTGAAGTGCAGACAGGCGCTGAGCCAGCTTGGATCCTGTGAACAACATCCTAGTGATACAAGAGCAACAAAAGGGGAAGAACCTGGGTCTCTGAAGAATTCGCAAAGCATAACCATAACATCAGGTCAAATTTCTCTGTGAAGGGGAAATAAACTTCCATTTTTGCTAGAGCTGAATCTATAACCTAATAAGTAAAGTAGGCCATGCAGTCTCTGGCTGGTCGCTTACTCTTTAGTCACAAAGAAACCCTGAAAGCCCCCTTTGTTACCAAAACATTGTACATTTGAAATTCTGTGCTTTACCTAAGCATTTATAAACATATTTGCACACATCATTGTGCTAACTGTTAGTTTTAGGAAGTGTTAGATGAAAACACTGAATGCTATCACCTACGGGGGGGAGACGTTTGATCCCTGCCTTACCATGGCTTTGTTTAAATCTCAATTTATTTAAATTGAGTATGAGTGTAAATATGAGTTGAAAGAGTGCCACCACTGAAACACTGCCAAGAAGAGGGATGTCAAAATGCTAGCCAGCAGGGGAGTCAGTGTTTGTAATGGAAACTGCCCCAGGTGAGATTCAAAAAGCACAATAAGCATGCTGCCTTGTGTGGCTCAGTGGATTGAGCACAGGCCTGCAAACCAAAGGGTGGCTGGTTCAATTCCCAGTCAGGGCGCATGTTTGGGTTGCAGGCCAGGTCCCCAGTAAGGGGCACATGATAGGCAACCACATATTGATGTTTCTCTCCCTCTCTTTCTCCTTCTCTTCCCCTCTCTCTAAAAATAAATAAATAAAATCTTTATTAAAAAAAGCACAATAAGCACATGATACAAAGTCTTTGTTAAACTAGCCAGTGTGAAATCAGATGTAATTACAATACTTTACATTAAAAGAAAGAGGCATAGAATCAGGCAACAGACTGACAGCTGTAAGAGGGGCAGGGAGAGGTGGGGACGGATTGAAAGAAGGTGAAGGGATTAGTCAAAGAACGTGTATGAAGGACCCATGGACAACGGTGAGGGGACTGATTATGGAAGTGGGGGGCGGGCTGGGTGGAGGGGGGTGAAGGAGGAAAAACTGTAATAGCATAAACAATAAAACATTTAAAGAATGAAAAAAAAGAGCCCATTTCTACAAAGAGTTAGAATCTTTGTAGGGCTGATTATAACACTTATGATGTAATCTTCGAGACTATAAGTTTTTAAGAAGATGAACTATAACTACCAGTAAATTAAATGTAAAAAGGGAACTAACATGCCCTGACTGGTGTGGCCCATTGGTTGGCAATTGTCCCACAAAGCAAAAAAGGTCACCAATTCATTCCCGGGGGGCACATGCTTGGTCTCTGGGCAGGGCATGTGTGAGAAGTAATTGATCAATGTTTCTCTCACATTCTGTTTCTCTCCCTCACTTTCTCCCTCCCTTCCCCTCAAATAAATAAGTAAGTAAATAAATAAATAAATTTTTTAAATCTTTAAAAATGAAAAGGAAGCTAACTGGCTCCTCTGACTGGAAAGTTAGCTATGTCTTCAGGAGATGCTTGCCCCAACAGCTAAAACAATGACCAGATCTGGTTTCTCTGTGTCTGTTTCCGGGTTCACTTTTTGGAGTTGGCTTCAATCTCCAAGGCACACCCCTGCCTCTCTTCTCATTTCAGGATGGCTGCCACAGAACTACATGTTCTCTTGTTTATCTACATAAAGAAGAGTATGCCACCCAACCACTCAACACAAGTCTGGAATCCAAGTTTGACTGAACTAGCTGAGGTCATATGTCCACCCCCGAGCAGAATAACATATTTTGCATTTCAGGGTAAATTCAGCATCCTCTGAAACATGGGGAAGAGATAGATAGCTACAGCAGAGAGTTGTAGTTCCTTTTCCTTTCACACAGGTGATTGGAATGCATTTCTCTGCTTCTCTTGCAGCTAGGTACAGTCATGTGACTGAGGTGTAACAAATAACATGAAACCCTTGCCCATGACATCATCTCACCTTTAATTCTCTTTTTTCCCACCTGAAACTAAAAGGAGAAGACTCTAAAATTTTAGAAGGTAGAAAATGCAGAAATCTCCAAATGAGAAAGTACGAGCCAGGAACACCCACATTAGACTATGACATGAGTGAGAAATACATTTTTATAGTGCTTAGGCATTACAACCGTAAGCATTAGTATGCATTGCTACAGTAAGCCTTACTTTAACTAATACAATACTGCAAAGTGTATTGGAGTGATGTTTCCAACAGTAGGGCAAATAGATGTTGGACAGCCCAAAGTAAGCAACACCCACTGCAACAATGGTTTTCAGAATTTGGATTATCTTTCAATAAAATGGAAGCAATTATGCTGCCAAAGACATCTCAGTCTACATACATTTTCTTTTATAGAAGAGGAGCATTGTAATGACTTAGCCACAAACCAAATAAACAAAGCAGCAATTGCCTCTTGTGCTACAATAAGCCTTTGCAAACATGGCCTGCATTTGCACATGGCTTCCTTAATAAATGGATGCTATTTTCTTATGTTCACCAGCAGTCATATCAAATAAGAGATGTAATTTAAATTGGCTTTGCATCTCAGGGAACCACTCTTCAATATAACTGGCATTTTCTAAAATGAAAAAAAAAGTTTTTTTCTAAAGTTTTTATTTTAATGTGCAAGTAGAAAGCAGACAGAAGAAAGCAAAAACCAAGAGGCATAGCAAAGGCAATATAGAAGAAAGTATGAACTGGTTCCAAAGCCAGTGAGAGAGGCAGAGAATAGTGACTAGTTCTAGCCCAAGTCATTACCTCCTATCCTAAACAGAACATGCTCAGAGTAGGGTGGGATTGGTACCAAATTCAAAGCATAAGCAGGAATCGACATGCCAGATGACAGACGAGTGTGCACACTGCCTGGAGAGTTCCTTACTCCTCAGCTCGATAAATTCTACTCATCTTGCAGGTCTCTGATGAACTATCATAGCCTTGGGAGAGAATCTGATGAAAATTCCCTCTTCATCTCTATATAGTTATTCCTCCTCTTATAATTACCTTAATAACCTTCACTTTTCTTCCATAGCTCTTCTCATTACTGTAATTACAGAGTTATCTGTGTAATTGTTTTAGGTCTGTCTTCCCATCTAAAGGGAGAGTCCTGTGGCGGCAAAGACCTATTCACCTGCGTATTTCCAGGGCCTGGCGCAGCGCTCGGCACATAGCAGAAACTCACCAGTTCCAATGGCATTCCAGTGGGCGGTGGGGCTGGCATCAAGCTATTTTAAAAAGACCAAGTGCCTGAGTACATCGTAGCCTGACATTTGCCTTTTGGCCAATTTTGAAGGAAAAAAAAAAACCCCTAGAAACCAATGAAATATTGTCTCTTAAATTATCTAAGAAATCATCTGTTTTATAAAACACTTGGAAAGACTGTAGGAATTTTTCTTTGGACTCCTTTTCTTGGAGACCAACACTATCACATCACTGCATATGGACTAATATCTCTGAAATTATAGCCCCTCATTTCTTTCCCTGGAGAAAAACCACAGCCCAGCACATGAACTTTAGATCAATCTCTATTCCTCACTCACGTTTTTTTCTCTTGCCTGCCACATACTCCCCAAGTCCCTTTCCTCTCTGAGAGAGCCCCATTTTTCTCAGCTGTGTAACTCACAGGTGGTAAAAGCGGAAAAAGATAATACGGTAAGCAGTCTAGCTCCGAGTCTGTGACACAGTGTCAATGTTCTACCACTTTTCCTTTCTTTCATATACTCTCTGTCCCTAAAGTCCTCTCTGCCATTCAATCTTACTGCAGTCTCTAGACTTTTCTTTCACTTGCTTCCTTATTCCAATCCACTTCAAGCTCAGAGCAGAAAGGCTCTAATCATCTAATTGGAAGTCCTCAATGATTGATGGGATTTTAATTTTTTTGTTTATTTTTTTAGAGAGAGAAAATACATTAATTTGTTGTTCCACTTATTTATATATTCATTGGTTGATTCTTGCATGTGCCTCCATCAAAAGTTCTCACCATCAGAGCCGTTTTCCATTTTCCTGGCAGCCAGCCTGCTCTTCATCCTGGCTCAAGATGCATTTTTAAGGTCTGTTCTATGCCAGGCCTGTGTTAAGTCCTGCAGGGACACTCAAGGGGCTCACAGGTGGAGGCGACGAGACAGGGACACAGCAGTAGAACTAAAATGATGTGGTTTGCAGTTTGCAGGACAAAAGTTGGTGCAGGATACAGTGACGGCACCAAGGAGGAAGTGTTTGATTCCATGTGGGGAACAATGGCTCTCAAAACATTTCACAAGATGATGCAACATGAGCCGAATCTAGAAAGAGAAGTGAGCATTGCTCCCTGATTGCAGAGAAAGAGGGAGAGAGATTAAACTTTACCACAGAGTTTTTAGAGCTAAGATCCACGCCCGTGGTGGTGTCCCAATACCAGAATCCTGGGGCCCCCTCACAGAGCTCGACAGGAGGCCAGTTCCCTGAAACGCAGCCAGGAGACCCTTCCATCTATTAGGTATGATCCGGGCTCCCACCACATAAGAAATTCTGACCCATGGATGACATTGAAAGGGGTGACTAGACGGGACCTCTCCTAATTACAAACACACACCATGAAGTGAATTTAGCACCAGAAGCTGGCAGTAAACACAACAGGCATGGCAAACAAGGGGAGAAGTCCTGCGAGTTTGGCAAAGGCACCGGGGGAAAACAACGACCACAGTAATAGCTAAAATAGACCGAATGTCACTGTATGTCATGAGTATTTGGATACTTTACATGCACCGATTCCATATACAAAAATTATCCCCATTTGATAGAGGAGAAAAACCAAGGCAGAGAGAGGTGTAAGTATCTTGCCCAAGGTCACAGAGCTAACCAGCAAGGGATCTAAACAGGAGATAAACCTGGAAGGTCTCAGTGTGAAGTTCATGCTGAGACTCTCTTTGCTAGGTGGCCTCAAAACCAACGATGCTGTCTAACGAGGTTGGCGGGAGTCAGAGTGCAGGAGGATCAGCAAACTCGGACCCCGGAGCACAAGCCCCTCAGTTTGCGCTGGGCACTCTCCTCCCTGCAGAGCTGGAAGTCGGGGCCTGCTGCTGCTACAAAGGCAGAAAAAGCAACCTATTTCACGGGGGTTAGGTGTGCTTTCTCTGCCACCTGACATTGATGAAGGCAACAGTTTCCCGGCAATTAGTACAACAGTAGTCCGTTTCACCTAGCCAATTAAAAAATGCACAGAACCTTCTAGAAATAGCTCCCTCCCAATTATCACTTCCACAACTTGCAGGGCCCAGAATTTTCCATTTAAAGTCTGTTCGCGTGATCTTCATATTAATTCTTCCAAAATGACATTTTATCATAAAGAGTATCTCCATTTAACTTCCCTGTGTCAATATTAACGACGGCATTTGTGTGTTTATTAGGTAAAAATTGGGTCCTGACAATCACGCAGTCAATTCCAGGGCCCGTGAGCTCATTCATCAGGGCTCCTCAATTGCTTTTTTAATTTCTTCTGTTGACATTGACCCTGTGTGAGGTTATTTTTAAAAATCTTTATGAATATAATTTATGACTTAATTTTAACAAGTATTAGATAGATGTTATCACTGAGTCCATGACCTGAGGTGGTGAAGATTTCCTATCAGATAGCATCAAGATTCATTTAAATTTCTCATTTTGTAATTCCTGTTCTATTTCCCTAGCAGCACTAAGGGTCAACTCTAAATGAAATGAGAAGTGCCTTTCACATTAACTGTTTTTTATTGATTTCTTGGAGCAGGAATATAGATTTCTCTAAAGCAACTGAGGTGTTGGAAAAGCGAACTACCTCAAAGAAGACAAAGAATATTTTTATGTGTATGTACAACAACAATGCTATCAGTGAGACATTTGACTCATGTATGCAATATATTCTACATTACAGTATTCCGAAGTTTATGTTTTCAGTAAAAAACAGAAACATTTTTTAACTGAAAAGTTCTTAAGAATAAGTGCCATGTGGATTTGAAACTGACCACCCACAGGATAAACAGTGTTTGGCCTATACAGAGTTTTAAAAATAGGAAAATGTTACAAAAAGGCTTGATTTCTAACCTCTTTTCAAAAGCCAAAAGATGGCAGGACTGTACCCACACCTTCCCATGGCGATAATGGCCCCTCCTGGGGACAATCCCACACTCTGCAGTTGTCACGGCCTGCCACTCACTTCTGTCTTACACCTTACACGCTTCACTCTCTCACATTACCAGCCTGATCCCTGAAGGCTTTGAGGTTGTCAACCCCTGTTCTTGTTCAGCTGCCTCATTTCACAGAGAAGGACACTGAGAACCAGAGCAATTAAATGACATGTCCACATGGCCAGGACAAGGACGAGGTCCCAGTCTCCTAACCCACGCCACACTACTGATTTTCTTAAATTTTGCTCTTAACGATATCTACTGGACATATGGATGCACACTATTTAACACCTCACCGAGTGTAACGAATAGGTAAATATTATTACGCCTCTTGTCTTGCCAAAGACATTTGTAATAATGATAACCTAATTTACTCATCCCAACGAAATGCTTTACCACCTACAGATCTGTCATCAGAAAGGAACGCTAGCTGTGAGGATTGCTCAGAATGATAATAATGTGATGCCATATTTTATTGACTTCTGTCTGATGCCTGCAGTAGCAATTAGGCAATACCATATTACACAAGTACCGCTGAGCCCAGGAGGCCGAACGTGTTCTTGGAAGAGGCTAACAATAAGAAACACTAAGAAACACCCCTGTGCTAGGCAGCCAGGGTGGCCCAATGATCCACATCCCCAAGTATTCATCCCTATTCTCCTCCTTTTGAGTGAGGACTGGACCCAGTGACTCACTGCCAATGAAGAGACAGAGGTAAAAGTAACGGTATGTCACTTGAAAGATTAGAATATAATAGACGGTGGCTTCTGTCATGTGGGGCTCTCGCTCGCTTGCTCTTGGACGGCTCGTCCTGGGAGGAGCCAGCTGCCATGTTGCGAAGCTTCCCTGTGAAGAGAGTCTTGCAGTGAGAGATGGAGGCTTGCCAACCACCACACGAGTGAGCTGACGGCAGAGCCCCTCCCAGGCTATACTCAGTATGAGCCCATAACCCCAATCAACAGACTGACTGTAACCTCATGAGAAATGTTGATCCAGAAGAGTCCAGATAAGCCATTCCCAGATTTCTGACCCAGAGAAACTATCGAATAATAAATAGTTGCTGGTTTAATACACAATTTGGGGGTAATTTGTTACACAGCAATAATCAAACAGATTCCATGACCAGATAGAAATCAGAGATTCCTGAGTTCCGTATATATAGTGAGCCACTTAAACTTTTACCACATATTGCAAATAATGTGTACATATATGTGCATGGGCATGTATATGTAAACATATGTGTATGTACATGTATACATGTGGAATACAATCAGAAATGTGGAATCATACTAATTAAAAATACACACCTTATGAGTAAAACGGAACTATGTTGAAATCTGGCTCAGTCATTTATTAGCTAGATGTCCTTGGAAAGATACTCAGCCTTCATCTCCTCACCTGAAAATTCAGTTACAATCTCGCCATGTTTTCTAAATGACTCTGCTTTAATACTTAATCGTACTATTGCAGTCGCTGGTTGCAGTCCACTCTGAGGTCAGACCTAGTTCCAGTGGACTCAAGCCATAAACCAGCCAGAAGGTCCTCCATGCATTTCAAATCACCTGTGCTTCACGGTGGGCTCCGCAGGCACACGCTAGGCTGACCTGTCCCAGGGAGCTTTGTGGGCATCAGACGGACCATCTGTGAAATGGCGTTTCTAGACACCCCCATTGTAAAGATGACATGTGCTATGTGTCCAAACACCACGTACCGCTCAGGGGACAAGGGTCAGCTGAACCTTTGACCATATGGCTTTTATACTGTTCAACGTGAGTAGAAGAGAACTGTCTGAAAAAACTTACTTTTAGCCAAAGTTCAAGATTTCTAAACTATAATTCTACGGATTATGACTTTTCTCTTCATTTTCATAATTAACATCTTTGGCTTGCTAACTCCCTCAAGGAAAAATAAATTTTCACAGAGCAGCTTGCTCAGGATTATTTATGGATGCAAAAATTTGCCATCCAAGGTCGGCAATAGCTCAGTCCAAGAGTCTCGAATGTTTGTGTGGGAGGTTGTAGTTGTTTTTCTGTCATCAAATGCAAAAAAGTAAGCCCGAGCAATTATTCACAATTTGATGAAAATTATTTAGAAAGCTTTTAAATTTGCTCCTTTATTTCACAAAATTTTTGTGGACATGCTTCTGTGCCAAACACCATATTAAACACAAAGATAATGAGGTGACACATTTAACCTAAAGTGGATTATAATCTAATGGCAGAGATAGATGTTCAAAGAAAGAATAATACTATGGATAGGTTCAACACTCTAATGTACTGCAGGGGCACTGGTTATTGAAAGCAGGAAGGAAAGTCTGCTTGGGGAGACAGTGAAATAATTCTAGGAAGAGAGAATTAAGCCTTGAAAGATGAACTGTATGTAATATACTCATGGGTGGAGAAATGATGAAGTTGACAGACTTCCAGTTCCAATCATATGAACAAAGGCAAAAAGGGATGGAAGGCAAGGAGGTGTTTAAAAAGCTGCAAGAATATAGAGTTTAAGGTATATGAAGACTACAGCGGGAACTGAGGCTGGAATGGAAAGAACAGCCCAGATCAGGAACATTACCCAGACATCACGGAATAAAGGTACAAGCTAGGGCAGGAGAAGGTGAAGTAATGAAAAGGGGACAACAGAGCCGCGGGCGGCAGCCAGCTTAGAAAACAGCTGTCACAGGGAGAAAACTGATCGAACGCATTTATTAGTTGATTTTGTGGCTTTTCTTTCTGTGTGAAGCAAAAATGTGAAATACAGGACAAACAATAAAAAATATAAAAAAATAAGACAATCAAAAAGAAGATATGTAGCAAAAAAAGAGTTAATCATGGAAGAGATAAAACGTATAGTTGAGAAATACTCCATTTGAGGAGTCAGAGGGACATTCAGGATTTAAGATTGTGGAAAGTTTAAAAAGTTTAAAGCTCATGAAAGGGAAATAGTTAAGGGAATTACTTTACAAAATTAATGCCACACAGTACAATAGAGGGTCTAATCCAGATTCTGTGTAAATCCTCAGGAAGCTTAGCATTCAGCCCTGTCTTGAAATCCATTGCTCCTATAAACTACAACAGAGACAGGCAAACTTCTTCAAAGACCAGACAGTATTTTAAGCTTGCCTGGGTCTCTTTTGCTCTAATATATTATATATAATTCAATCTAATATAATAATGCAACAGCAGTGACAGGCAATACACAAGCAAATGGCCATGGCTATGTTCCAATAAAACTTTATTTGTAAACACAGGTGTCCAGCCCGAAAGCAGTCATTTAGCAACTCCTGCAGCAAATGTTTTATGATTTTACTTTATTCAATACAGATTATATCATTTTTACTAATATGATAAGCCATAGAAAAAAGAATAGCTATCACTTACAGGGTGCTTATTATGTGTTGGACACTTTCTAAACATTTTCAATATAAATTATATAGCTTACTTGACGTAAAACTGTGAGGCAGAGATTAACATTTCCTTTTATATCTGAAGAAGTTGAAGATCATAGAGGTTAATCTGCCCAAAGTAACTGGTAAATGATGAAACTAGAGTTTAAACGGCAAGATAGGATTTTCCCTCCGAACAGTACGCTAGACCAGCTATTGTGAAAAATCCTTCTCACTGAAAACTATCTAGATGTTAGATAAATTACAACCAACATGGTTTAAAAGGCCATTTTTGAGCTCAAAAGAAAGCAAGAGAAATCCCCAAAGACCAAAAAATTTAGCCTTATATTGTAAAATGAGTGGTAAATAAATACAAAAGCTGAGACTTCTCTATGGGCAAGTGACAATGATAGATACCCAGAAAAATCAGGGCTTATGGTCACAAAGAAGGGACCTTTGACCAACTAATATATCTGAGGCCCTTGTCTACAGCAGAACCTGGATATGGGGCTCCATCCTTACTGAAAGATCAGATCAGAAACGGAGATCAGAAAACAAAAGGTCCGTCTGCTGGGGTGAGGAGAAGGGGTGGCTATGCCCAAAATCACGCTTCTAGAAAACAGAAGAGAAAAAATTAGAAACATAGGAAATTAATTCAGGAGTCTCAATGTTAGACTAAAATGAGTTTAAGAACATAAAAACAGAAAAAAAGATGAAGGAAATCATAAGACTTTTTTAAAAAAAACAGAGAGAGCTGAAGAAAAAGAGAAATTTCTGAAATGAAATGGCCCATTTGATTTCTAATAGAGTAAATGATCAAATCAAAAACTATAAAATTTCAGAACACCATCGATGAAGAGATATGTCCTAAAAGATTTGTCAGAGAAAAAATAAAATCTACCTACAAAGAAATGAGAATCCAACTGATATCAGGTTCACCAGTAACACTGAGTACTGGAAGACAAAAAAAGTGCCTGAAAAGTTACAAAGAAAAACCATTTCAGTCTAGAATTCTATAACAAGTCAAAATACTGGTCAAGGATAAGGACATAAATAATATATTGCAGTTAAAAAGAAAACACCTAGAATTAATTTTTTAAAATTGCATGGGTGGATTTAAAATTAATACATGTATTTTTAAGATAGTCTTATTAAAGTAAAAAGTGTCAATGAGTGAAATGGCAACAAAAACGATTTCATTCACTTGAAAATTCAAAAGTCTTTTGTTATGTTTAACAAAAAAGATGAAGAACCCATATAAGATTATAAAATATTATTGAAATACTTTAAACGAGATCTGAATATATTTTTAAAACACATCATCGTTCTTGGATGAGAAGCACTAACATAAAATCATTAAGCACCTTGTGGGGGACGTGGAGGGCTGGGGGGGAACTGTGAAGGGATTAAGCAAAAAGCAACAGCAACAAAAAACACCGCAGAGACGGACAACAGCATGGTGGTTACCAGAGGGAAGGGGGTGTGGGGGAGGTACAAGGGGGTAAAAAGGAGGTAAATGGTGGTGGGAGGAGACTAGACTTTGGGTGGTGGACACGCAATACAATATACAGATGTGTTATAGAATTGTACATCTAAAACCTACATAATTTTATTAACCAATGCTGCCCCAATAAATTCAATACTTTTTTTTAAAAGAAAGTAAAATAAATAAATCTCTTGACCCTTTTTCTCCTAAAAAATATAGGTATTATTAATAATTAAGTCCCCCAAATCAGAGAAAAACATAAAATTAAGCCCCTTTTCAATGAATTTAGGCGATGTACCCAGGGCATGCTTAGGCTATAACCAGTTCAATGACTAATATCACCTGATAACTATCGTAGTTTTTGGACTATAAGACACACCTTTTCCTCCAAATTTGGGAGGAAAATAGGGGTGTGTCTTATAGTCCAAATGTAGCTGAATTATAGTCTGAATGTTATTTATGTTATTAAATATTTTACCACATTTTTTGCTTCAAAAATTTTTTTTCCTATTTTCCTCCTCTAAAACCTAGGTTCATCTTATGGTCCAAAAAATACGGTCCTTGTTTTTCATCATCATGCAGTCTTAAGAGAAATCGAGAGAGTCTTCTCCAGAAGACAGTAGACCATTGACAAAAGCCCATGAAGACAAGCAGATGTTGTGGTTACCAAGTTGGAGAAGAGATCATAAATTGTACTCCAAAAGCCGCCTGCCAGAAGTACTATAAAGAGGAAATCCAAGCTTTATCCTCTACCTCCCATTTGAGGGAAAATATTCAGATGCATTTGTCTAAACTCATCAAAGAACCTTGGAAAGTTGGTCTCTTCTTTCCAATAAATACAGGCCAAAAGAGAACATAAGTGTAAAGCCGCTATGGACAGTAATCTTCACCAACCTCAATATGCTCATTCTTAGAAAATGTGTGTGAAAAACTGAAGCAAATCCTACAAGTCAAGAAAATTGTGCCTTCCGTGAAAATATTGGGACATTAACATGAAAGAATGAGTATGTCTTGTTCTGAGCCAACTTACTTCAAGAAATGTCCAATAACACGCTCTCCTGAGAACCCAAGATGAAGGGATGGATATTATTGTTTCATTACAAGAAAAAGGGAAGGGAACCAACATAGTGTGTTCCTGTACAAATTTCTGAACCAAAAATATTTCTACAAGTGAAAAATATGGGCACTTTTTTTTAAACACTATAGAAGTAGAAACTGTCTACTTTCCATGGACCTTGAAGGAGTTTCTGGTATGGGAATGAGGGGAAAAAATTAAGTCGGGAATATTGGCACCAATAAGCCAAAAGTAAGAAAGAGGGAGTGTGTCTCCTTCCCCAAAGGTCCTTTAAGGCCAGGAACATGTGAATAAAGTGGCAAAACAGTAATAATCAGACAGGTCAGAGTGTCTGACCACTGTCCAGAATGCAGATTTCTCTGATAAAAAATAGCCCCATAAAACCCAAAGTTGTAGTCACTGCTGTATATCTAGATGTGTGGTAGGTAAAATTCTAAGACGGCCCTCTACCCCAGAGTGACCCTTGCCCTTGTAAAATCTCCTCCCCTTGAGTGCGACAGGACCTGTGAACACGGTGAGAGGTCAGCCCTGTGATGACGGTGCTAACGTGACACGGCCGGAAGGAGATGAGTGGGAGCAAGGCCTTGGGGCGGGCTCTAGGAGCTGAGAGTCGCTCAGAAGAAATCACTAGGCACCAGAAATTAGTCTATAAGTGCAACGGACTTATCACTGAGAGGACTGACCTAGCCAGGGTCAGAACATACCACAAAGCCATTTAATCAAACCAGGGTGACACTACCATAGAAACAGGGACTAACCCCAGAATATATAAACATTTAACATATGAAAGATGTAGCAGTTCAATTCAGTGGAGATAATGTCGCTGGTCTGATAAATGAAACTGGCTAAAAAGACAAAAACATTGCAGGAATATTTAGGAAACTACCAATCAAAAGCAAGGGAAGTCTTTTAATCAAGATTGGAAAGGCAGAAGATGCTTTTAAAATACAAAAAAAAACAACAGAGGTATTTGTCTATATAGAGATATTTTTAATATGTATATGACAAAAGATAATATAAACAACCAACGGACAAATGACTGGGGAATTTCGTCACACATAAGTAATCGGCATCACACAGTGCTGGGCAAAGTGGATTTACAGTTGTGAGGTGTGAAACACGGAGTTTGTTCTCATATCATTACTTTTATATTAATTTTATATTATTTCTCTTAGTATTGTTGTTATGATATCACATCCTTACTCAATATTTATCTTTTAGGTAACCATGGCTGATAACCTCCTTTTGCCCACCTCATATACAAATAATTCTTATAAACTGGCAAAAAAATGAAAATTCAAAACAAAAACAGGTAATGGATTTGCATAGACATTTCATTAAAAATCAAATCCAAATGGCCAAAAAAAAGGTTATAAAATCTCAAATTTTCTAATACTGAGGAAAATGTAAATACCCTCATCAAACTGACAAACATTGAAAATACCTGTGATACTTATTTTTAGTGGTGATGTGAGGAAATTGTACTTACTTAAATGATGTTACAGGAAATGCTACTATGTTTTGGAGACCAAGCTGACAACATCTATTAAAACTAAAAATGCACACTTCCTGCACCCCAACACCCCACTCCTGGAAGTACCTAACAACCACAAATGCCTAACACTCTCTAGAGAAGGATGCTTTCTACAGTTTTGCTTGTAGTGACAAAAACTGAGGGCAATGTAAACACTCAACAATAAGGGAATATGAGATGGGACTCCAAAAATTATCTTGTGGAGGGTAGGCCCCTTGTAATATAGGCTTCCCCCCCAAGGACAGTGTTCTAGAAACCCATCTGTATCAAGGTACCGGCTGGTGTTGTTGTGAGAGGCTGTGTTCAGCTTCAGTGAATTTTTTTTTAAACACTTTCAACATGTTTGCCCATTTCATAATGGATGATTTTCAAATGTACCTGCCTACACCACACTGAGTATTCACCATTTTTTACCAAAAATGGCATGATCCCTGTTCCCCACCTCCCCATTCACCTGATCTTTCCCCAACTGACTCCTTTTTTGTTTCCCCAGGTGAAAAAAGTCCTCAAAGGAAAATGTTTTGCCAATGTGGAAGAGGTGAAACAAAAAACATCATAAATACTAAAAGGCATCAAAATCGATGAATTCAAAAACTGTTTTGAGCAGTGGGAAAAAAGTCTTGATAGGTGTATTACATCAAATGGAGAGTACCTTGAAGGTGACTGAAATTTAAACATGTAAGAATAAATATACAATTTTTTATTTAAAAAAATTCTGTTTTTCAGGGTCTCCCCTCATACTTTAATAAATTATGGTGCATTCATATCATGGAATATTATGCAGCAATCAAGAAGAATAAAATAGAGCTACACTGGTTTTTGGAGATTTGGGGAACTTTTATGAACTGATACAGATATACTGTCAGTGTGACTGGAGGGAATTATGTGATGGAGGAATGAGGTTGGAGAAGTATGTTCCAGTGAGACACGGGCTCCCTGCTCCATGCTAATGAGTTTGAAGACTCTACAAACCACATGATAAAAAGAATAATATTGAAAGGTAAGCCCTATAGAAAGCTAGGCTATCCCAATTCATCTAAGTCAACTTTGACTTCCCCATCTTACTTTCCCATTTGTTTCTTATGCTTTCCTCACTTCCTTTTAGGTTTTCTAAGAGCAGCATCCTATTGTAAAAAAAAAATAGATACATAACAGATAAGGGACAACTGGTGTTGCAGCTAAGTGATTATTGTACTGAGATCCCTACAATAAAATGTCACCAAATCAGGCTGGAGGAGAAACTGTTTTCCAAATATGCTACACTGTTCTTTTGGTAATTTGATTGTGGTGACAGGTCAGTCGGGCTGTAATTGGGTTTAATTAGCCTCCCTACTGCTGCAATATTCTTTACCGTCACGCAGACTGTCAAACAGCAGGCAGAAGGGAGGGCCGGGGACAGGGAGGCAGGCAGGGACCGGGTGGGGGAGGAGGAGGGTAGTTCATTTTCCACCTTTCTGAAATGCCAGATAAATTGTTTTCAAGCTGTCTCACAAGCAAATGCCCCACTTTCCCGTGTAAATGAGGGGAGCCACGTCACCATGGCAGCTCTCAGAAAGAGACGGCCGGTCCCTTCGGCAACAGACAATGAACTCGGGTCTCTCTTTTGTAGAACAATGTGTGATTTCCAAAGCCCAGGGAAGAGAAAAATCTCTACATCCCCTCCGTAGTTTCCCCTGGTAAGATACTATATGGGTGGCTGCCAGAAGCTAAGAACATTTTATAAAATCAAGCAAATATATTCAAAGCTGCAAAATTGTTGTGTTGCTAAGCATACAGGGTCTGTGCCTTTCCATGTATCATATACCCCACAAAAGGGGAGGAACAGGACAATTTCTGACTGGCATTAAAATAATTGTGTACATATTAAAATTTTATTCAAAACATCATATTCTTTTTAAATTCAAGACTGTTCTATCATACTGAGCCATTTTAGGAACTCCTGCTTCTGAGAATCTGCTGTCATTCCCAGAAGTTTGAAGCAGAAGTCTCCCGGGAAACTGACCCCTAAGGATACTGCATTTTTTAAATGAGTTTTTAAAGTGAAGACCATCCCTGGGACCGGTCTTCTCCAGGGTGCGCAGCTCTCTCTTCCTTCTTCCCACACAGCTGTTCAGCACTGGTCATAGCTCCTTCTGTCCCACAACAGCGGGCAAGCATAGACACTCATGGGCACGCCAGTGCCCACTCCCTCCTGGCTACTGGTAAAGACAACAGTTGTGAGTACATGGAGCCATTGCTAGTCCCTCATCTCTGCCCCTTCTCCAGAGAACCAATCTGAGCAGACTGATACAGCCAGACCGTCATCCTCAACGTAAGTATTGACATTCAGAAATAAAAGAGACATGTAGCCATTTCGTCCAGTGGTCCTTTGGATAATGAAGCTAATCTTCCACTTATGGACCTCCAGAGATATTAAATTGAGGCAACCTCTTTCAACTTTGGAAAAACTAACGACTTCAGTAGTCTTCCTTTATGCGTGATGGAAGCACGCTACTCTATTCAATACTCATTGTGAAGCTGTTCCACACAAGTCTATTCAACACAAAGCTTCTCAATCCCTGGACCTCCTCATCTACTTTCATTAAAGCCAGTTCTGTTACTTGGGATAATATAAATTAAAACTAATCCTTCTTTCATATGACAGCCCTTGCATAATATTATAAATCTTCCTCGATATTCCAATAAACACTCACAAAGTCTCTTTTCTCAATAAATATCTCCAATTCCTTGAAAAATGTCTCTTCATCTATGGCTTCAAATACTTCATAATTTTTGATACTCTCCTGTGAATACTCTTGAGTTTATGTGTGTTATCATTCATTTGTGGCATCCAAAACTGAATACAATACTCCAAAAGTGGGCTGAGCAGCTCAGGGTAGAGTAGAAGCATCTTTTTGTTCATTGTGAATGTTGTCTCCAATACTGCTACCAAAGATCACATTAGCTTTGTAGAACTACGTAATATTGCAGGGTTTGTGGTCAGTTATAATATATGATATATTTTATGTGTCCTAAGAAATATTATCTCCTTGATTATATACAGATAAAATTGGGAACTTAAATGCATGACCCTATATTCATGCATTTGAAATGCATTATTCATGCACCACTTGAAAGTCAAATTCCCTTACATGCGTGTTGCTATATTCATCCTGATGCTATTTAACCTCCTCAGATGTGGCATATCTTCTGAATCTACCCCCTTCAGGCCAAATCCCCAACCAAGACTCCCTTCCACTAACTGCCACCCCTCCAAAGTTAGCTAGTTTATCTTAAAGCTCAAGTCACAGACTCTTAACTAAGCACCTATCTGCTATGGATATTTTGAGTAGATGACTATTGTTTTTAGTGCATTTCTCCTTCCCTGTTTCTTATCTCAATTAATTGCATCACCACCTATCACTTCAGTTTCCTAAATTAATACTCCAGGAGAAATCCTTGGATCTCACTCTCCTGCCACCTCTCTATCCTATCAGTACAACTCTATCGAGGACACCTCCTAAGTATCACTTCGATCTGCCAATTTACCTTCATTTCCTTGGCTGGTCCCTTTTTCAGACCCATCTTCCCATTACCAAATACAGAAACAGCCACTTTGTCTTCTTTTTCCCTCTTGCTCCCAGTAATTTAAATCTCATCATCTCTCTCCCCTGTTTAAAATCCTTCCACACCCTTTCTTGGCCTAAATCATTAAACTGCCTATAGGTTCTCGGTAATCTAGCCCTTGACTTCTCCAACCTCACCCATCACCATTTGCACACAAACCTCCTGCACTCCCCCCAGTTTCTGCCTCAGGAATATATGCCCATGTGTCCCTGCTACTTTGAACATCCTCTGCTCACACCTCTTCAGCCAGCCCCTTCCTTCTACTCAAACATAGAGCTGAGTCTTTCTCTGTAAGAAGCCTCCATTGATGGTACTCCCAGGAATGTCCCAGGGCCGTCCCCACACACTTCGCTGGCAGACGTGCCACATGCTATAGTAGCTGTTTACACGTACTCCCACCTCTTGCCTTCATCATCACATGTGCTACTACTCTTGTTCACCTTCACTCTGGTAAGGACCCTTGTGATTACACTGGTACCCCCTGTACAATCCAGAATAATCTCAGGTTCTCAAGATCTGTAATCACTTCTGTAAAGGCCTTTTTACCATATAAGATCATATATTCACAGCTTCTAGAGTTCAGGACGTAGAATCTTTGAAGGCAGAGGGAGAGATTCAGCCTACTACATGAGAGTTAAGAAAGAGAGAAGGAAGAGCATTCTTGGCTGAAGGAACAGAATGTGCAAAGGCTCTGAGATGAGAAGGAGCACAACGCACTGAGCTCCCGAAAGAAGGCAATGTGGGTGGAACCCAGACAGCAGAAGAAAGGATGTTGTGAGATGAGAAGAGAGACATAAAGATGGGCCAGTGGGTCAGAGCCTTGTTAGCCATGTTGAGGAGCTTGGCTGCAGTCCTAACAGTGACAGAACCTACAGAAGGCCACCAAGCATTGGGGGTGATGTAGGCAGATTCATATTCCACTAGATGACCATCCTAGCTTCAGTGTGAAGAATGGGCTGCAAGTACCAGGAGTGGGAGTGGAGGGAAATTTCATTTACATTCCTGGGAAATGTCTGTGAATACACTTTCATAATTCTAGGCACCTTGTGTGACTTACAGTACTATTATCAATAATACTACCACTTGAAAGTCAAATTCCCTTACATGCGTGCTGCTTGCATTTCACAAATCCTTTCTCCGTACTCACCAGCACTCTGTGATACAGAAGAACACTGAGCCACCGGGGCAGGTGGGAACACTGAGGCTCAAAATGGGAACTCTCTTGCCCAATGTCATTCACCCAAACAGAAGCTCAGCCAAAACTGAAACCGAGATTCCCAACTCCCAGTCCAATGCTTTTGTACATTGGTTATCAGGTTTCCCCTCTAAAAACGAACCTTTTAACAAGCCCAATGTGTTTTTATGTGACTTTGTAAACTCAGTGTCTCTTACTTCTCCATTTTCCCAGCACGAACACAGATGTTAAAGCATTACTGAGGTCACCGGGCCATAAAAATTGACTATCACTACCTCCATCATATCACTTTAGAACATTCCCGAATGTCACATTCCACACTCATTGGTCATAGGAAGAAAAGAAATTCCTCAGAATTGTTACTTCCTTTGCAGTTCAAAGAATGGTGACAGCTCTCTGCTTATGTTAGACAGTTTGGAAAAAAATCCGCCTCTGAGCCTCTGCCTGTCTTCTCCCCGCAGGCTCCTGTGGCTCTCTGCTCAGCACAGCAGACCATTAAACATGCCGGGTCTAATGTAGTGACTCATGTAGCATGTTCGCTCCTTCCCAGCACATTAATCACCAGTTTCTGTAATATCCCATTTATTAAAATCAAGCGGTAACGCAAATCCTCATAACAGGAACCCTCAATTACAGGGAATTTGTTTCCCCTACATCTCAGCACAAAGAGTCAAATGACAGTGAAACGAGCTAATGGACATTTTAAAGATGCAGGGACAAAATACTTCCCGTTCCGGATATGGGGCCAGGACATTGTGACTTGTGTGAGCAAACCAGGAAAAACAAAACTCCCAAATCCTGAGTTTGCCATTAAAGATGTGGCCCATGGCGTACTGACCTCATTCACTAATTCATTAAATCACACAGGCAGAGTCAGGAGACAGCAACTGAGCCGAGAGCCGGATGCCGAGCTGATGAAGAGATAGCGCCCGCTCTCACGGAGCCCCCACGCCGGTGCTGGGGGAAAGAGCACTGTGCTAGCCAGGGCTCTGATTACAAGAAAGGCTGCTTTCAACCCAAACTGACCTGAATGAGAAAGAGAAATGGTTATATCATTGGAAAAGCCCAGTTGTTGCAGGCACCTCTGAATGCACACGTTCAAATAATGCACAGAAGTCTGTCTCCATCAAAATTCTTCTTTTTTTTCTTTCTGGTTTCTATTACGGTTATTTTCTATACTTTGGGTGGCAAAATCTCCTCCAGCCAATCCAGGCTTGTATTTGACTAGTCTGGAAAAACCAACAGAAAGGGGGCAACTCTTTTCCAATAATTTCAGCAAAAGTCCTGGGCCTGACTCCTCGGGCTGGTGATATTCATCTTTTTCTGAACCAATCACAGTGGTCAGAGAGGGTCAGTTACCCCTCCTCTCCCAGCCAAGCAGGAATAGTGGTCAGCTCCACTTTAAACCACATGAACTGAGAACATGAATTTAAAAATCAAGGTGCTCTTACCAAACAAGAGAAATGGATGCTGGTCACATAAAAACCGCAGGTACCTTCTACAGCTGTACATAGACTGGTGCAATCAGGTGCGACAGGTCAGAGAAGTGTGTGCAAGGCATGGAAGGACACAGGGGAGGAGAGGAGATAATTCTATCTATGGGAGAAAAAATCAGGAGAGGCTCATTATGCTCAGACTGAGTTTTAAAATGTCAGTAGGTGCATGTAGCACCTTGCAAAAAGAAAGACGTTCTTCCTGGGCAGCGGCATTGAGCCATGAAAGAGCCTGACCTGCTTGGAGGAGTGTAAGGAATTCCTCTGCTTCACTTCCCCCCACCTCTGCTGTGCCTGGATCTTCACAGGTTTGTCTACCTCTCCCTGGGGTCTCTGCCTGCTCCAGACCCTCAGCTGGCACTCAGAGAAACATGACATGATTCGAAGGGCCCCCCTTCCTCAGCCTGAGAGGCTGGGTGTCAGTCAGGCTCCCAGCACTAAAGTCCAGAGCCCAGCCAGACCCCTGGGAGATGTGAGAAAATGCAGCACAGCCTGGCCATCCCATCTGAAGTCTCTCGGAGACCAGCCTGTCCCCAGTCAACCTGTTAACTGACCAATGACACATGAGTGAGCTCCCACTGAGACCAGCAAAAAGATCACCCGGCTGAGTCCAGCCCAGCTGAGTCCAGGCCAACCCACAAAACTGTGAACTAAAGAAAGGGTTGTCATTTAAACCACTAAATCTTAGGATGATTTATTATGAAGCAAAAACTAACTGATATACCCACTAATTGAATAGTTTTGGCTCTGTGCTCTGTTAAAAACTCAAGGAAAATGCAGACCTCTTGGTTTCTATATTTAATGTTATTTTAGGCCACAATATTACCTCCTATAATGTTTAAAAATGAAATCCAAAGGTTCCTGTCACAGATTCCTTTCCTAATAGGGGTAAGCGTACCTGAATCTTAGATTCTTAATTAGTGAAGCTTCTGAAATTATCTTGGAATCTCACAAAGGGGTGACAGTGTGTTTACCTTGATCACACACCATCACCCCTTCATGAACTAATATGCCTCCCTTTGTCAAAACAGACAGGGGCTCCAATTACCAGAAATGCACCAAGCACGTGCATTAAAACGTTTAAGAGGCTCTAACCCTCACAGATGATTTTGATCCAAGGAACCTTAAAATTAATAAACTGTGAAAGGTGGATCTTCTGTCCTTGTTGGATGAAAATGAACATTAATACCCTGCTGATGAGTCATTAACACGTGTCAACAGCAAGGAGTAAAACAACGCCGCTGCTTTCACCAGGAGAGGCCGCGTTCATTGAGTCGATAGTGAAAGTCAGTGTGCTGAAACTTGGGTTTATGAGGAACCACAAACCTGACAAGTTTATTAAATAGCAATATTTCCATGGGCTATAGGATGTCTTTTTTAAAAAAATTATAACTAAAATACCAAACTGGGAGTTTATAGGGAAGAGAGAGGAAATATCAGCTCAGAGCCCAGACACGTCTGCCTTCCTGGTACACACTGCGAAAATGATTCCCAGCTCATTAGGGAGGCAAAGGTATGAGTGGAGCGAAATGCTAATTAGGCAGAAGCTCAGTTAGCTAAATTCATTTGGGACAATATCACATGGACTAATGGAATAAGCCATAAAATTTTAAACTCCAGGCAGACTACTGCAAGTGGTTTTGAAGAAGTCAGTCAGTTCCCATTCTCCAAAAGGCACAAACTGGAAGCTGGGAATTCTACATCTGAGCACAATGGCAAAATTCACTCTCGAGAAGTTGATAACCAGTGAGTGAAATCTGCAGAACTGAAGGGTTAAGGTCGGCTCTTACAGCAATGTCTAGGAATGTCTTTATTATAATATATAACTAAGGCTAGAGTAGAAGAAGGTAGATTAAGTGAAAACTGGGAATTCAACTTAAGAGACCTTCAGAAAGCTAACTACCAGGAATTCTTAAGCCTTAAAGCAATCATTTCTCTTTGTTATAAACAGCACAATTTGTCCACTGCACTGGTGATGGGCACGTGGGAATTTCCATTTTATGATATTATGTACAAGCAATGCTGCTATGAACTAACTTGTTTGCATCTCCTGGTGCACAGTTGCAAAAGTTATTTTAGGACTGTGATCCTCGTGTTAAAAAAAAATGGGAAATTTACTAGATACTGATGTCTTAACTCCAACGGAGACCAACTAAATGACTGAATCCAGATATAGAAGTAGAGAAGAAATATGAATGGGGTGGGGGGGAGGGGAGAAGAGGGGAGAAAATACAGACAACTGTAATCAAACAACAATAAAGTAATTTAAAAAATAAATAAATAGAAAGAAGTAGAAAGGAAGAGAGGAAATGAGGTTGGTATGGAGGGGGTGGGAGGTACGGTGTCAAACATTTAATATGTAAATACTCAAATTTCACCGGCTGCCCCCAGATGTATTTTATTCCTGTTTTATTTTCCAGTTGAGGGCCCAGTTAAGATCCATATCTTGCATTTAATTGTAAGTCTCAGCTATCTCTTTTCACCAGAACAGTCTCTCTACCTTTCCTTTTCTCATGGCGTTGCCTTTTTGAAGAGTCCAGACCAGTTGTCTTATAGAATGCCCCACATCCTAGACTACTTCCTTACGGTGTCACTAACCGTGATGCTCTAGCCTCTGTATTTCCTGTAAACTGGAAGCTAGGTATAGAGCCTTCCTAGGTTCAATTTACACCTTTTAGTAAGAACACTGGTAGAGGACAGTGTGAGCTCTACTGCATTCCATCAGGGGGCCCTTGAGGTCAGAGTGCCCCACTGTCACTGGTACTACATTTGGTCACTTCGTTAAGGAGGCTATTGCTTATCTCTGCAAGATAACTTTTTCTGAATTCAAATGAAGACGAATGGCCTCAGTGATTCTAGGCACCTTTGGCAGGAATGGCTCTCAAACTTGCCTCCCATGTCAGTGGACACAGTTGTGGTATTTGGAGTCCCTCAGAAAGTAGGAGGAAACACAAGGATTGTCAATGGGAACTTTCCTCCCTCATTCAACAGCCTAAATTTGGACATCAGCTACAGTATTCATTAAGTATTCACTCCGTTTTCGACCGCATTACACTTTATTTCACTTAATCCTCACAGTATTATGAGGTTCTTATGATTTTAAAAAAGGGAAACTAAGGCTCTGAGAGATCAACTCACAGAGTCACAAAGTACAAAGCTAGGGTGCAACCCGGGTTTGTGAGATTCTGAAGCCTCTTCTTGCCCTGCGGCTCTCTCCCTCATAGTCCGTATCTCCTTTCCTGGGGGCCTGGAACCTCCGTGGGAGAGACAAATCCATCCGTCCTGCCCACTCGGTTGAAATCAAAGTCTCCAACCACTTTCTTAACCCAACACTGTTCTCATCCAGGATTAAGCCACCCTGCCTCCATCCCAGTGTCTGATTCTGGATCCGTGCACTAGACCATTATACAGTATCTTCTTACATATCTGAGTATTAATAACAAAGCCAGTACAAAAAATCCACACTAACCAAACCCCCCTCTACAACCTGGAAAGTTAGTATCATAGTAGAGAAAACTGAAGCTCCATAGTCAACTGCCCTGGTTCAAATCCCAGCCTCTCCCATGGAATAATACACTGGGGAAATTTTTTAACCATTCTGTGAAGACAGTAATAGTTTCAGCTTCATGGGGTTGTTGAATTGATGTATACAAAGTGTTTGAAGAACACCTTTTAGTAAGTATCCTGAAGGTGTTACTTATCGTTTATAAATTGTTCGATTCTATTTCCCCCATTACCACTTCAACTGATCTCTTCATTTCTTTATCACCACAAAAGTGATCACATTCTCTAAACTCATATTAAAGATGGGAATTCCACTCCCATCTTTAACAATAACTTGACTGAGTCTTATTTGATTGTTAAATCTTTTCACCCACTTGTCATTTGGTGATCACAACAACCTTTGAGGAACTCAGTGATAATTATCTGCCCATCTTCAGGAAGAAATCTTAATTCAGAAAGACTAGATGACCTACCTAAGTTTGCTCAATTAGTGAATAAACAAGCTGGATCAAGGACCCAAATATCCTGCTTCCCAAGTTCAATATTCTTTGCCTAATAAGCATGCTGCCTCATAGTTGCCATACGCTAATCTTTCTAAAATATAGCTCATATTACATCATTTAGCAGAGTACTCTTCAATGGTTCCCTATTGTTAAGTGGAATAAAATTCCTCATCCTACAAATATCGCTGAAGCCTAAATTCCAGTTTTATCTCCTGTGAATACCTTTACTTAAAATTTGACACCGCTTTTTCAACCAAACAATCTCTTTCCACCTGGAATACCTTCTCTTTCCTTCATGACCACCCCCTGTGAAAAGCCACATCCCTCTATCCAACCCATCTCAATGACCAATAACTGCATATCACTTCCCCCAGCTCTCACAGTTCAAGTGGACTGTACTTCACCACTTTACATCCCTCACTTCACTGTACGATGTTTGAGGCAGGTCTCGCAACTTCTAACAGCACCCCTGGCACATAGCATGCACTCAGCAACTACTTTTTGAATTACATTGAATTTATGCTCCACCAAATTTGAGGCCAAAGAGTTGTAAGGAAGTAGCGATGCCCTGACTTCTGTAAGCTTAGGGCATTTGGAACTGCCTCAACTACCACTCCAGTCAGGTCTCCACTGTCTCCTGCATTTGGCTTTGACTTCATTGCTAATATAGTTGCAGCTCTGATCCCGTCTCCCCCTACCGCTTAAATGTTCTAATTGGTTTGTCTCCCTGCTATCTCTCTCCACTCTGATCATTCAAGCAGGAACAATTCCATTAGCACATAAACATTATTTAAGACCTCCTCCAGTCCAGTCAATACAACAGGAGCATTTGCCAGTGAAAAAAGCTGCCAACGGCCTCCAGGCAGGTTGCACTGGCCATTGTAGGGGGTCTACATGGCACCGACTGGGTATTGGGAGTCCTAAGTCATAGGCAAGGCAGATAGAAGGAAGTATATAAAGACATACCAAAGCACCACTTCAAACAACCAAGCTTGCTGTGTTATTTTAGGAAAAAGCCACATTTTGCCATTCCAAAGGAATCTTGGCCTGCGTTCAAAGTGCTCACCAATCATCTTGACAACAGCCGTCATCAGAAATCCCTGCACGTCATGGCCCCAACCATAACTGAGTTTCCTCATCTTAGTCTCCTCCCCAAGGGAAGCCAAGTGATCACACCACAGCTGCAGGGTTCAGGACCGTAGGGAAGGTGATGCAGTGGAATGAGCCTGAGCTTTAAGGACAGGCTCAGGGTCAACCCTGGTTCTACCATGTGCAACTATATGATCCTGAGTTGGTTACTTAGCTTCAGCACTGACATCTTTATGACAGGAATACTAATGTTCCCATAACCGAGTTGTCTTGAGGATGGTAGGAGATAACACATAAAATTCCTGACACGTGTGTTTATTAAATAAATGAACATGGGTCTGAAGGACATAAAGAACAAGCAAGACTTCCTACCTGGGTACAGCCCTAAATTTGAGGATCTCCGAGCTTTGAGAGAAGGAGTCAGACCAGTTCTGTGGGTCCTCTAATTGTTTTAAGGTACTGCCTTGATCTTGCAGGCAGGCATGTATTCATTGCACAATCAATAGTCGATACTCACTCTCAGAGCAAGCATACTTAACACAGGGGTTTTACAAAAATAAAATTTGGTCCTTCCCTAGAGTTGCCCACAAGGTAAGTGGCAAAGACAAAAACAAAAGCAAATAATCATGGTATAACAAATGCTATAACTATGGGTACCAGGTGAAAGGAGGTATAAATTGTCTGGGAAGCTAAGAGAAGGTTTACCAAAACTGACATTTGAGTTAATGTTGATGAATGAGTGTCTGATATCAGGTTTCTCTCAGGGAGAGAACTATCTTTGATTATGAAAGTGTTCTGATAAAGTTTTCCTAGAGAAGAATACACCTTGAGAGCAAGAGTTGGAGAGAGACTTTAAGAGAATTAGAAACAAACAGAAAAGTAGTGGAGAAAAACAGAGAAGAGAGAAGAAAGCAACACAAATAATAACTAAACCTTGTGGAGTGAACCAATAAGAAATCCTTTGCTAGACTTACCAAAGGACTCAAAATCAGAAATGAGTATTAGCCCATCTTTGATTTGTTTACATTGCTAAACACTGAAGTCTCTTCATTTTTCCAAATTGCCATCCATTTCATGCACCAACATCCAGGAGTTTAGAGAAAAATCCATGGAAAAGAGCAAAAACAAATTCACACGCAGTGTATCATGGAGAAGAAGAGAAAGACCGCCAGGGAATGTGAGACAAAACTAATACAGAGTTCAGCTGAGGAAAGAGTTCAGAGCCAAAAGCACCATGGAGTAAAGACCTCATGGAGAGAGAAACAGACTTCCCAGGGACCATAAAAACAGAACTGTAGTCAATTGGATCAAACTCTCACGGGCGGAGCGGCATCCCTGGTCACGAAACAACAGAGAGAGGACCAGCACCGAAGGTGGGTGACTGCACACACGCCAATATGGTGGTGACGGGGGAGCCAAAGGACACGAGGTCACGACTGGCTGGAGCACAAAAGACAAGGAGAAGGTACAACACCTCCCCTCCCCACCTTTAACTGATCTTTCTTGAGACTGATTCGTCTTTAGGGACAAGAATTCCACCTCTGGGAGTCAGACCAGGCTCAGTCTAGGGTGCTGTTTCTGTGATTCCGTCTCTGTGCTCCTAGGACTCCACCCTGCCCAGAGTTACTCACATCCACACGTTCTCTTCCCGAGCAGGACCGGGGCTGCTTGTCTGCGCGTTGCCAACACCCAGCACCAAGCGCATGGCAGGCGGGACACCAGTGCTGCTGAAGATCAGCTGTAATTTAAACGTCTTAGTTTTCTATTTTAATCCATAACATTATTAATAATGGTTTTCATTTATTAAATTCTCACTGTATGCCAGGACTCTTACTAGATTCTTCAAGCATAATATTTCTTATTCTTTTAGAGTAAGTGCCATTTTTACAGAGCCTAAAATAGCACCTGGTGTACAGAAAATTACTCAAAAAACAGTTCTTGAATGAAGGAAGGAAAAAAGGAAAGAAGGAAGAATCAGAGGCCCAGAGAAATAAAGGGACCTGCCTAAGGTCACTCTGGTTGTTAGGGGCAAAGCAGAACAGATGCCCCCAGATTCACTGCTAATCTAGAATTCTTCACATTATAGTGTTCAGACCCAAGGTCCTTAAAGGTGCCTTTCTCCTTGTGGTCGCTGAATAACGGTTTCCCAGGGATGTCAACCTCTGAATCCTGGGTCCTGGGAACAGGTTACTTTCAGTGTTAAAAGGATCTGGGGCAGATGGGATTATGATGAGAGGTTACCCGGGATTAGCGGGGTAGGCCCAATAAAGAACAAGCCTTCTCATAAGAGGGAAGCGGAGTGCCACCGGACCGCAGGAAAGGAGAGCGGGAGTGATGCGGCCGGAGGGAGGAAAGCTCACCCAGCCCTGCTGGCTTCGCAGCCCGGGAAGAGGCAGGGCCGGACGGCCAGGCAGGCGGCTCCAGCAACAGGAAGCGGGGAGGAAACAGAGTCTCTCTGAGTCTCCAGAAAGAACACAGGCCTGCCAACACCTCGCGTTGAACCCGATAAAACTTATTCTAGACGTCTAACCCCCAGAACTCTGAGATAACAAATGTGTGTTGTTTGAAGCCACTAAATTTGTGGTTACTTGTTATACTAGCAATAAGAAACTATTAAATTGTTCTAATAATCTTAATTATTAGGCCATAAATGTGAAACAAGTACTTTTTTGTTCCAGAATTTTCTACCAGAAGCTTCTTGACTTATATTTATTATTAAACTAATAATATATAACGGCCTCTTCTCCGGGAATCTTTAAGGCTCTCTTTTGGGAAGATATTCTGTAGTTTTTCAATTTCTGTTATTGCTATCAAGAAATAGCTCTGGTGCTAATAATGTTTCTTTTATAAGTAATCTGATTTTTTTCCTACTTTTCCGATCTTTTTTGTTCCTCTGGTGTTCCACAATTTCATTATGAAAGATCAAGTCTTATTTAACCTGATAGGGATTTTTTAATATTTCCTGAACCTGAGAATTCACATCTTCTGAGTCTAAAAAATTCCCTGCCTCTATCTCTTTTGTACGATTTCTTTCCAGATCGCTCTACCTTGAATTCCTGTTAGACATATGTTGTGTTCTCTCATTTTCTCATGTTGGTAATGATTTCAGGAAAAGAGAACTATAGGTAAGGCCCTAAAACTCAGGGCCTTACCTGTACTCAGAAAAGGCTCTAAAAGTCTTGGAGATGCTATGTTCCCGAGCTTAATCCTAAACTAGAAGATAAAGGTATCTGCCACCAAGGAAGTGCCTGCTAGGACATTCAAGAACCTCACAATTTTTCAGTATTTAGGGCTACATTTTTCAGTTAAGCCCAATGAAAGGGCTATCATCATACAGTTCTCTATAGAATGTTTTTAGGATAGAAAGAGTGTTGGATCAACATTTTGTGCAATGTTACATATAGGCCAAAGAACATATACAAAATAAACATTAATGAATAAAGTAGAATTATCAAATAATCAAGGTATCTACAATACTGTTTAAGAAAGAGAATGCTACCAATAGCTTTTGAACCAACATTTTCCCTTCCCCAGTTTAACTCCTATAGAACTAATTCCAATAATATACTCCAAAAAGAACTATTTCAATTTTGTTTATAATTCCCTTTCAGAAAAATGTGCATCCCCAAACGATATATTGTTTAGCTTTGCTCTGTTTAAACTGTAAATGGAACCATTCTGTTTGTATTCTTCAGAGTCTTCCCTGTCTTACTAAACAGTGTATTCATGAATTCCAGCAGGTTCATGTATGTAGTTAGAGTTCACTTATTTTGCTGCTTTTTACTATTCCATTCACTGTTTTCATTTACTATTCCTATTTCTAATCCATCTACTATTTCCTATTTATGGACTCTTATATAAATGTTTATAGCTTTACTTTCACAAATAATTCTGCTACACATATTCTTGTACGTATCTCCTGGAGAAGTGCCAGAGTTTCTGGAGGGGTGCAATTAAGAGTGTAATTGCTGAGTCATAGGAAATTTGTTACTGCACTTACCTATTGCTGTGTAACAATGTTACCATAAAATGTAGCAACATAAGTGGCATTATCTCACAGTTTCTCCAGTCAGGAATCCCAACACAGCTTAGCTGGATCCCCAGCTTCCAGGGTCTTCCACAAGGCTATCAGCGAGACGTGAGCCAGGGTTGGGGTCTCCTTGGACTGTTCAACTAGGGAAGAAGCTGCTTCCAAGTTCACGCAGTTTTTGGTGGGATTCAACTCCACATGAGCTGTTGGACCAATGGCCTCACTCCCTACTAGCTGTCCACCCTCAGCTGCTTGTTACTTGGACTTCAGTATAGAGTGACTGACAATGTAGCAGCTTGTATCATCAAAGCCAGCAAGACCGACATCTGTTAGCAACATGGAAGTCAGGACATTATATGATCTATTCACAGGAGGGACATCCCATCACTCTTGCCACATCTACTGACGCACGCCCCAGGACCTGCCGTACTCAAGGGCAGGGCAGTCACACAGACTGTAAATTCCAGGAGATGGAGATCACTGGGAGCCGCCATGGCGTCTGTTTACCACATTTGTCTTAAATCACACAGCATCATCCCCAGTGGCTTCCGAAGTGGTTGTATCAATTTATATTCCCTCCTACAATAACGAAAACTGCTTGGTCTTTTACATCCTCATCAATATGCGTTACTGTCACACAGTTCTTTATTGCCAACTGTTAGATACAAAATATGTCGTCTAGTGGTGGTTCTAACTTGCGTTTCTCTGATTAGTGGTGAAGTTTAACATCTTTTCACAGATTTAAGAGTCATTCTTGTTTCTTAGCCTGTGAAATTACACTTCAGTCTCTTGCTCTTTTTTCCTATTGTCTTTACTCATTGATTTTTAGGGGTTATTTTATAACTATTATTATTGTTTGTTAATATGGATTCTAATACCTTGCCTATTTTATGTTAAAATATCCTTTCTTGATTTGAGGCTTTAGTTTTACTTTCTTTATGATTTCATAATATTTTAATCTTAATTTTTGTTTGAATTTATTAACCTTTTAATTTTTTTTGGATATTATGCCAGACAAGTTTACTAATAGCGAAGTTAATATGATGTAGTTTCTTCTAAAGAGTTCTAAAAATGTCTTCCAACACATTTACGTCTTTAACCCACTTGGAACTGGCTTTTTGTGATGAAAAGAAGGCACCGATTGTGTTTCCATCTGAGATTCATTCTTCCCAGAAGCAGCAGCCTATCCTTTTCCCAGGAGAGACTAACGTGCGACCACTGTCTCATACCAAGGCCCCCAATGCATGAATCTGTCAATTTTGTCTTTGTCTTTCATTGCATTATTGCTCCAAACTTATACCAATACAATGCTATTTGGTATGTAACGCTTTGCAATAGTTCTTGATACTAGGTAGAGCAAGCACACCCTTCTGCATCTCCAAAACCATTCTTCCTTTTCAGGACTGTCTTAGCTATTACTAAAAATATTATAATAAGATTTTCAATTTTATTACTGAAAAAAAATATGCTACAGATTTTCATTGAAAATCCGCTGAATTTAGATTAATATGGAGAATATATATGTTGGGCGCTGTTTCAAAGGCTTTATATGAACCAGCTCATTTATTACTAAGTACTACCTTATAATGGATTAATAGCCACTACAGACGAGGCAACCCAGGCCCAGAGAGCAGTTGCACAGATTTTATATGTAAAGATACTAAGGCCGCCTAACTAATAAGTTACGGGGCCAAGATTCAAATGCAGGCAGTCTGACTCCAGAGTCGCAGTTCATACCTCGGCTGATGCGGCCTGTCATAGTTCCCTAGAGCTGCCACAACGAAGTGCCACAAACTGAGCAGCTTCGAACCACAGCACTGGAGGCCAGAAGTCCGAAAGCTCCCTTCGCATGAGCTCTCACTTTTTCCATGCTTTTCAGAGCCATCCTAGCAGAGACTTCCACCATCTCTGGGGTCCGTGCCAGGAAGTCGTGTCATGAACTCAGGTGAGAGCTCTAAAACAATAACCTCTCCATTTCACAATGTTAATTTCTGACCCTCTTGATAAAACACCCTCAGAGCACAGTTCCCCATATCTGTCCCTGGTTTCTGTCAGTATGTACCTGGCTAAGTTGTGCAGCTCCTCGGAGTATGGTTCCTTTCTTTCCTTAGCAGGTCTAGCATATTCTCAGTTGGGTTATTCAGGCACGTCAGCCTGGTTGTAACCCTAAGGGCCAGGAGCAGAGGCAGGGCAAATTCTCATTAGGTGGATGCCCTACTTCTGAACGCTCAGACATTTCAGGGAGTGAAGGTCCCCATTCCAAGGGTCAGGGTCATCCTTCCCCATAGGGGACCCTGATCGTGGTGTAGCAGACAGGCCTTGGTTGGAAATTTAAAGACTCGGGAGCTCCAATACTCCGATGAAGTTGTAGACCCGGTCCTCTGCTTCTTCTCTGCGCAGTACAAGAGACGCAGTTCTCTTCACAGGCTCCCCAAGAGGTGCCCAGGCTTTCACGTCTGCCTTCGAACTGCCTATGACTGACTTTCCATCTTTCATTATCTTTTTTAGAACGTCAATAGAATATAGCATTTTCCTTTTACTGACTGTTTGAACCATGTTTTACAAATGATTACTACTTCACACTAGCTAGGGCATTGCCTTGTAGCAAAGCATCCCAGATCACCACCAGTGGCTATCTGTGTTCCTCCTGCCACCAAGTGATGGGATCCGCATTGTCCCCGGGGCAGTGAATGACACATCTCCAGAACCTCATCTTACTGCCAGTGTGCTTGGCCTACTTCGCGTACTAACTGCTGTGATTTGGGCTCTTCAAGAAGCTGGCTGTGAGACAGAGTTTAGTGCTCATTACTAATTAGGAAGGGTTATTGGGATTAACAACTGTGGAAGAGGAGGGGCAGAAGCCGAGGGGGAAGATGATTTGCAATGCAAGCCAACAAGCCTAGCTGGCCCTATGGGGAGGTCTGAAGAGGAACTAACCTGTCATAATTGTCCCACAGTGGACCAAAGCTGTCCTTTATAGCCCTGATTCGATTAGTCGTTCATGTGTGAGCTGCCCCAGGATAAGGCTGTGACCTTGGGCTCAGGGGATCTCTGCTGTTGAGGCAGTCCTACAGGCACGGAGAGCCAGAGGATGTCTGCTGACAGCCCTCACAGTAGCTGGGGCAACTAGGCCTCCCTAAAGGAAGGACCTGGGTGTGTGTCCATGTGCACCAGAGCTGGTGCTTGGACACACCTGATAAAGTTCCATCTGACAAGTTTGATCCAAAAGGAAATAAGATAAATGAGACAAATATATTAGGAATACTGCTAGGGTAAAACTAGAAATAAATTAGATTTCAAATGTGGAATATTATGGACCAATTTTTGCTAATACAATTGAAAACTATCACATATCAAAAATGACTCAGGAATAAACAGAGATAATGAATAAATCTTGACTTTTAAGAAAGTAAGTTAGCTTAAATCTACCCCCAAAATTATTATTTCCAGACAAAGGGAGTTTTATTAAATAGTGAAGTAATTCTAAAGTAAACAAACTCACACAAAGGATAATAAAGAGAAAACATTCCCCAACACCTTTTTACATTTTAAAATAATGCTTCACATGATCCCAATTAAGCAAAAGTCAACTATATGTATGAGGTCTGTTTGGAAAAAGTCCAGCCATTGTTAATATAATGAGAAGAGTTTGCACAATATCACCATAACCTGGCAGCCAAGGAGAGTGGACTGGAATACTCACGCTTGAAGTAAACAATGACCACTTCACTGTACTAGTCAGTAGGGGTAGTAGACGCCCTTGAGTGAGCATGTGTACTGTGTAGCTATTGCATTCAAAATGACTGAGTGAGTAGAGCAACAAATCTGTGTCAAATTTGGCATGAAGCTTGAACATTCCTCTGTGGAAACTATTCAGATGATCCAGAAGGCCATAGCTATGGGCAACTGGTGATTGGCAGCTTCATCACAACAATGCGCCCACTCATGCATCACGTCTCGTGTAGACATTTTTTACAAACTGTCAAATCACCCAGGTGACTCAGCCCCCCTACAGCCCAGATTTGGTGCCCTGCGACTTCTGGCTTTTTCCAAAACTAAAATCACCTTTGGAAGGGAAGAGATTTCAGAGGGTCAATTAGATTCAGGAAAATACGACAGGGCAGCTGATGGTGAATGGGGAGAACTGTGTGAGGTCCCGGGTGGTGACTTTGAAAGGAATTTAAGCATCATTGTCCTAGATACAATGTTTCTTATACCTTGTATCTTCTTCAATAAATGTCTCTATTTTTTAGTGCATGGCTGGATACTTTCTGGACAACATATAAATATGTTGCCTATAATAATTTAGACTTGTATTGATATATATCACTATGTAATATATATTATTTTTATATATGTTCTATATAAAATTATATATAACTGCACTATATATAATTATATATTTTACACACACAGACCTCTATACTTATGCACATATGTATAACATGAAACATAGAACCTCAATACCCATAAGTTCACAATGGCTGTCTAAGAGTGATCAAATGGTGGGCAACTTTTATTTTCATGGTTTTTGTATGTTACTAATTTCTATACTGACACATACTATTTTAATCAGACAATGTTAGTATTTTTAGTAAAACTAAAATATGTATCTCTACTCACCAAAGACACTTATGAACAGATTCAGTTAAAAGATTCATAACATTTTGTTAATTGCATTTATTTTTGAGACAAATGGTCTAACGAGCACATTAACTATCGATTCATCTCAATTTTCTAAGTTCTACAGTCTGCGACAGGAACGCAAAATTCCTGGAGCCTGCTATCTCCTCCCTCGTACAATGCGTTAAAACAGGAACTAAAGAGACCTCAGTCTGAGCTCCAGTTCTGACAGACACTCACTGTGGGACTTTAGACAAATCAGTTACATTCCCTGGTTTCCAGTTTTCTCACCTATGAAAGCGAAAAACTGAATTATAGGGTCCAAAGTTCTGTCCGGCTTTAAAACCCTGCCATTCTCTAAATGCCTTCACTGGGTAGCCCCACTGTCACTCCTGAAAATCTAAACATAAATCCTCCACTTGAACAGAGGCACTGTATCTCCTATAAAACAGAGCTGACATGTATAGGCACTTAATCACTCCATGTCATGATCTAATTCCAGGAAAAAACAGTTTCCTTGCATATGAGATATAAATACCAAATATGTACAAGTTAACAGTGATTATCTATGGTTGGTAAAAAGTTGCTTCCTCCCTACAACGTGCAAGGCTCTAGCATAAGGATAGTGAGGAAAAAAATAAGAAAATATATGACCTGCTCTCAGAAAGTATTGCAGCTCGGTAAGTATCGGTGAATATTCAGAAACGCCACAAGGTATAGAACAAAACTCATAGTATGCCCTTGACATTTGAAGATTTGCAGTTCAGTTTTAATTATTCGAAAGCCTGTATGTTTCTTTTTGCTAAGATATTTTTATTGGGGAATTATCCAGAACACAGATACTGAACCTCTTTCACAGATTTACCTAAGCCAAATTGGCGTTCTGGAAGCTTGTTTTAGCAGATGTCACTTGTCAGTATAATACAGCACATGGTATATTTTCAATAAAATTTAATGATCGAATTAAATCAAATACATTTATTTGTGTGTATTTTAATTACTCTCTAAGTAACAAAAAAGATGGTATTTTCTTTTTTTACCTATTTCTTCTTTTTACATTTTTTAAATTTATTTTTTAATGTATTTTGTTCCATTACCATTTCTCTCCCTGATACCTGCTCCCTCCCACAATCACCACACTGCTATCCATGTCCATAAGTCTTTTTGGTTTCTGCTCAATCACACTTTCCCCTAACCTCCCCCTCCCTGAGAGCTGTCAGCCTGCTCTCTATGAGTCTGTCTCTATTTTGCTTGTTAGTTCGATTTGTTCATTAGATTCCACATATGAATGAAATCATATTGTATTTGTCTTTCTCTGACTGACCTATTTCACTTAGCATAATGTTCTCCAGGTCCATCCATGCTGTCGCAAAGGGTGAAATTTTCTTTTTCACAGCCAAGTAGTATTCCATAGGGTAAATGTCCCATAGTTGTTTTGTCCGCTCACCTACAGATTGACACTTGGGCTGCTTCCATATCTTGGTGATTGTAAATAACATTGCAATGAACATAGGGGTGCTTATGTTCTTTCGAATTAGCATTTCGGGTTTCTTCAGATAAATTCCCAGAAGTGGAATCACTTATATTCTGACATCAGTGTGAATTTCCTCCTGCTTTTTCTGGAATCTAAAATGAAGCTGCTTCCCTGCCCTGGCCAGTGTGCCTCGGTTGGTTAGAGCATCCTCCTGTAACCAAAAGTTGTGGGTCCAAATCCTGGTCCGGGCACATACCCGGGTTGAGGGTTCATTTCTGGTCTGGGAGCAAACCAGAGGCAACTGATCGATGCTTCTCTCTCACATTGATGTTTCTCTCTCCCTTCCTCTTTCCTAAAGCAATGAAAAAAATATATATATCCTCGGGTGCAGATTTAAAATAAATAAATAAATAAATAAAATGAAGCTGCCTGTTTCACGGCGGACATCTTTAGGAAAATAATAGGATTTATAGCATATTCATTGGAAATGTAACACAGTTACTAATAACAATGGCTAGCATCTGTTGAGTAATCACTATGTCCCGGGCATGTGTAAAGGCACAGGCTTTGGGCTTTCATCCTTTTCCACTTCTCAGTAACTACACATCCTTCAACCTGCCTGGTTTTCATCCCTTTTCCACATGTTATACGCCTTTTCAAAACTTAACTGAGGTATCTGAAAATGGGAATTAAAACAGTACCCACTTCCTAGGGTGGTGGTGATGATTAAATAATTAAATGCAGGAAGTTTAAAAACATGCTTGGTATACAGGAGTTGCTCAGTAATGGTAGCTATTATTAATATTGTTACTGCTGTTGTCATCATTATTATTCCCCACAATAATCACATGAGGGATTTACTATGACAAAATTCATCTGTTAATAAGAAACTGAGGAATAGATAAGTCAACATCATCCCCAAGTCAGCAATAGTCAATGGTAAAGCTGGGGTTTCAATAAAGGTAGTTTAACTCCAGGAAACATATTCCTAATCATACAACCCACAAATATTTAAGCATCAAACATGTTCCAGGCTTTGGTCTGGATACTGGGTGTAAATGAGAAACAAACCACCAGTGTCTCTGCTGTGTGGAACTTACACTCCACTGGGGACAAAACAAGAGGAGACAGAGGCCGTAAACAAGTACATATAGATGAACAAGATAGTTCTGGATGGTGACACTTTAACCCCCAAATTATGCTAAAGTGGGGTAACAGGAGAGTGATCAGTTATTGGGGGAGGGGGAGGAAGAGAGGATTTAGGTAGGGTGGTCCAGGAAGACTTCTCTAAGGAGGTGACATTTGAGATGAGATCCGAGTGGTGTTAGGTGATCTGGAAAAACAACTTTCCAGGCAAAGGGAAGGGCAAGTTCAAAGGCTTTCAGGAGGAAACCAATTTAGATTGATTAGGAAGCTAAAGGAAGCAAATGAAATTGCAGAGAAATAAACAAAGGGGAGTGTAGTGTCAGAGGGTGTGACGAGTGACAGAGTCATAAATGATTGGTTGGATGGATGGAAAAAAACAGAGCATAGAACCCAGCCCACTGTAAACTTATTTATTTATCAATGTATTTATTGAATGTGTATTCTGTGCCCTGCATAGTTCTAGGCCCTGGGGATACAAGAATTAACAAAATTTCTAAAAACACAAAAACCCACGCCCATAACTTTACTTTAGGGAGGAGCAGATAATACACTTATTAAGTAAAGAATACGGCAAGTTAGAGAAACCAAGCATGGAAGGAGGACGGTGAGGCAAGAGGCGCAGTTTTAAGTAGGGTAGATGGGGAAGGACTCTGGTATGGGGGTTGCTCACAAGGATTTGAAGGTCATGCCGAAGAGACTCGGGAAGAGCAAAAGAAAATCTAGTAAGAGTGAAAAAGCAAGTGCACAGGCGCTGGTGTGAAAGTGTGCCTGGCACGTCTGAGTAGCTGCAAAGACACCCGTAGGGCCAGAGCAAGTGGGTGAGGTTAGGGCAACGGATGAGAGCTCGTAAGAGAGGTATGGCAGGGTAAAGATCTTCAGAGCTCTGGCCTTAACTTGGGTGAAATGGGAAGACTTCTAAGGATTTCGAACAAGGATACAGGATGTGACATACTTTAACAGGATCGCTGTAACTTCTATATTGAGATAGTCCTGAAGTAAATCAAGGGTGGAGACAGGAAGGCCAGCGAGGAGGCTGCTGCATTCATCTGAAAGGAAAGGCCACACTGAAATCGTGGCTGTGCTGCCACAGAAACTTCGCTGAACGCCACGTCTGGGTTTGATGGCACTATCAGAACAATGTCTTGGAAGGTCCTGAGGTAGGGAGGTTGAACTAACGATGTTCATGGCAGCTTCGAGCTACCTGGGCGAGAAGGAACATCCCGGCAACGATCCTGTGAGCAGAACCCTGGGCAAGAGCAACATCCTCCGGCAGGATCGGTCATCGCTCCCTGTCCACGTCCTACCTCTCGGCCTCCTGTGTCCCTGTTTCCCCAGGCGCTGGTCCGCAGCTCCCATCCTGCTTCTGAGCACACACCTCCCAGTGACCTCCAAGTAATTAAATCTGGCTGGCACTCCAGATGCCACCTTGTAGATGATGAACTAAGCATCACTCTAGGACTAAGCTTTCCAGAACTAACTCTCCACACACTCTGCTTCCCCCTCTGCCCATCCTGCCTTCAGCCAGACATAGCAGTAGGAGAGAGTCTCCCAATTTCCAAACAATGCATTTAAACTAAATTTTAGAATTAAGCCTGCATATCAACTCATCTGACTGAACAAATAAGAAAACTTCTCAACGTGATAATCCCAGCTTCTGCCTCACCCACCCCACCACCAACCCTCCCCCATGTCACCTGGAAGCATAGCCAGGTTCTAGCGTGGCAGTCTGCCCATCTTCTTGACAGAACTGCCTGAAACGGAAAATAAATCCTCTGCACATATGGTTGACAAGCTGGATAGCTAATGCAAAGGAGACCAATAATTTATTGAAATAGAAATTGAGGTCATTTAGGCAAAATTTAAATACTTTGTTCCCAGCCAATCTTTCAAGTTGACTTAAAGAACTGTAATTCTCTAACGAGGTAGATGTGTGTCAAAGCCTTTATCTCGCTCCAGTCTGTTTTCTCTTGGTGGACTCTCTGTTCTCCCACCATTCCTCCATATGTTAATTGAATATTGAATGTTTATGCTACACATTGTACAGCACTTTTTACACTTACATTAATTTCTTTTTCCAATATTCTATTTGAGAAGAAAAACAACCCAATCAAAAAGACAGGATTCATGACAACCCACTGAAAGAGGGAACATACTTGCCAATGATACATCTGATAAGGGGTTAATATCCAAAATTGATAAAGAACTCATACAACTCAACACCAAATAAACAATCCATTTTTTTAAAAAATGGGCAAAGGACCTAAATAGATACTTTTCCAAAGAGGACATACGCATGGGCAATAGACATATGAAAAAAGTGCTCAACATCACTAATCATCAGAGAAATCCAAATTAAAATCACAATGGGATACTATTTTGCACCTGTCAGAATGGCTATCATCAATAAATCAACAAACAATGACTGTTTGTTGAGGCGAGTGTTTGGCGAGGACGTGGAGAAAAGGGAGCCCGCGTGCACTGTTGGTGGGAATGCAGACTGCTGCAGCCACTGTGGAAAACAATATGGAAGTTCATCAAAAAAGTAAAACGGTCCTGCCTTTTGACCCAGCAATTCCACTTCTTGGAATATACCCAAAGAAACCCAAAACACTAGTTAGAAAGAATATATGCATCCCTATGTTCATGGCAACATTATTTACAATAGCCAAACTATGGCAACCATCCAAGAACCCATCCACAGACAGGTGGGTAAAAAGCTGTGGTATATATATACAAAAGAATATTACTCGGCCATAAATGAGAATGAATTTTTACCGTTTGTGACAGCATGGATGGCCCTAGAGGGTATTATACTAAATGAAAGAAGCCAGTCAGAGAAGGACAAATAGCGCATGATTTCACTTATATGTGGAATCTAAAGAACAACATAAATGAACAAACAAAACAGAAACAGACGAATGGTCGCCAGAGGAGAGAGGGACTGGGGGCCTGGGTGAAAAAGGTAAAGGGTTTGAGAAGCACATATTGGTAGTTACAAAATAGTCACGGGGATGGAGAGTGCGCCATAGGAAATGTAGTTAGTGGTACTGTAATAAAGTGAAAATGATGCATGGTGCCAGCTGGGTGCTGGAAATATAAGGAGGAACATTTTGTAAAGTATATGACTGTGTAACCAATAAGCTGTGCACCTGACACCAGTACAAAATCATATTGAATATAAGCTGTGATTTCAAAAATTAAACAGGAAGGAAGAGAGTGGGGTTCAAAGTCAGAAGGGATAGAGCCCCAGATTATTATCGAACAGCCGTGCCCTTACGCCAGCCATCACCTCTCTGCCCTCAACTGCACTCCGTAAAACCAGGTAACACCTGTTCCACACACTTCCCAAGAGTGCTATGAAACCAGGTGCAATATAGGAAGATCACACACATGTGAAACTGAAAATTAAAAACCTCCCCATTGTGGCTAGTTATTATGGAAAAAGACATATTGATACTTTCAAATCCAAGGGCCACAAACAAGAAATCACTGCATAAAACCAACTAAATACTCAAAATATTCCTCCTTATTTATTCTGGGTTAAATTCTCCCAAACACACAGGGCTCTGAGCTGCCTACAACTCGGTACCTGTCTTCGAGTGCTTACTGTGCTCTGCCTTGGTTGTAGTTACTTGGGTGCTTTTCTCTCCTCTTGTACTTGGCACATGCGCTGTTTGAGAACACCCGCCATGGCCCCGTCATCCCTGTGCTCCCCGTGCTTAGTCCATAAAAGAGGTGAATGAGTGTTAAACAAGAGCATGCTAAATAAAACCAAAAAAAACAGCCTCCCTGCGAAGCCCAGAATATCGCATTTTCTGCTCTTAATATGATAGTCATTGATGTTCTCCCTATAAAAGTAAAATAGCACCTGAGGGATCATTTATTTGCAGTTAATTTTCAAAATGTAATGTACCTCATAAGAGTTCCACATATTTTTGCTGTCACACAAAATGTCACCTACAATATGTTAGAAATCTAGCAGGTCCTTTATAAACAAAGAAATAGGTTTTCTCAGTGGAAAAGAGAGTGTTTTCAACTGTTCTGTGTGAGTTATTTAAAGAAGTCTAAAGTAAAAACAGTCAAAGTTACATAAATTACAGAAAATCTACCTTTAAGCATTTGTTTTTCTCCCTGCTGTTGAGATACCGTTTTTTTTGGACCACAAGATGCAACTAGGTTTTAGAGGAGGAAAATAGGGAAAAAAAAATTTTGAAGCAAAAAATGTGGTAAAATACTTAATAACATAAATAACATTCAGACTATAATTCAGATACATTTGGACTATAAGACACACCCCCATTTTCCTCCCAAATTTGGGGGAAGGAATTGCGTCTTATAGTCTGAAAATATGGTATCTAATCAGTTGTCATTAGGGGTTGTTGTTGTTTTTAACTTTCAGATAGGCTAATCTTTTAAATCTTAATGGGCACATTAATTAAAGGTTCACTTATAGTTAAAAAATAATTTCCTTTTCTAGGTTTCATATATTAGTAGCAACAGAGAAGCCTAAAGTTATTGCCTAGTTTGGGCTACATTCTATATGTAAGGTTCTAGGCTTTGCCAGAAACTAGAGCATCATAACTTGCTGACATACATACTAGGAAAAGATCAAGCAATTGGTAAGTAGCAAATCAAATTCCATAAACGATGCCATCCTTGGACGACAATTTTACTTGCATGTCGCTTCTGCTAGTCTCTTTCCATTTTCGCCTTAACAACTGACAAATCAACGCACTAACTGTTTCAACAGTTTAAAAAATGGGATGGTTTCAGAAAAGTTTGGTCCCCCACCCAGTTAAGTGGCTACCTCATGGGACCTGGGGAAGTGAGTGAATCGACATACACCCTCCTAAGTGCTGCGTGGCACGACATTTTTCCAGGCTACGTCACGAGTTCTGAAGATGAGTTGAGTTGAAAACAAGACCAGGATTAAAGGGAAAAATTGTTGTGCATGAGGTTAAGCAAAGTCACTGAAAGGTCAGTGTTTGTTGACGTGTAAAAGTAACAGTATTTTATATTTCACTTTTTCCTGTAAGGAAACTTCATTGATTTCTTGCTCTGACCACATGCGCACGCAGCAGTGGGAACGCCAAGATAACGAGACAGGAAATTCACCTGCTTTGCGGGGGGCGGAGCGATGGAAAATGACAATCGCAGGGCACCAGTAACGACCGAGCCTTCGCGGGGGTGGGGAGACAGTGCTGCGGGAGCACAGGGTCCGAGCTGGAGGGAGGGAGGGAGGAGGAGCTTCCAGGGAGAGGCAACATCCAGGTGGAGGCTCCAAGAGTGAGTGGAACAAGGTAGAAAAGAATTCTTTGTGAGGATTGCTTGTAAAAAATGAGTACAATAAGCTCATGAACTTCATCCCCAGATCGGCATCGCAACTTTATAGTGTAACACAGAGTCTATATAATAAATACACTTCAACAGTGACAATAATTAAAACATTTATCGAACTCTCAGTATGTGTTGAGCACCATAAGCAATGCTTTCTGTGCACTGCCTCATTTACTCCTCACACTAACACTATGAAGTAAGCAATATTGTTACTCTCACTCTACAGATGAGAAAACAGAAATGTCAAGAAAAAAGGTTAAGTAACACCCCTTAAGATCATGCAGCTAATTTAGTGGTAGAGCTAGGATTCAAACCTCCATCTGACAGCAAAATGCAGCTTCTCCTCTGAACACGTGTATAAAGTAAAAATATGCAGAGATAACGTGCATTTTTAAATGTATTCCTCCTGATGGAAGAGCTGTTTCTGAAAATCCTGAAACACACATGCTGAAATGGAACCTGCAGATTACTCTCAGCAGAATATATTTTATATACTTGACACTGATCAAACTACTGATATTAATTTAAGGTCGTAACTATTAGAATCCTATCTGCTTTTATCCCAGGCTTGCCCATAAGTAGCCAACACCATAACAAAACTGGCTCTGGCATTCTGGACAAGCCTGCAGAGGTTATAGAAAGGCCAAAATGTGGGAGCACCGACTCACTTCCTTAATTACTGAACAAAGTACAATTGGTAACCAGGGGGAAATTAAATGCCTCCCTTTATTAACTAGACAAGCACAATAGAAAAATTATGGTTTCTCAGCCATGTTTATCTTGCAGCAACTCCTGAGCAAATTCACTCCTACTAGACAGGAATGGATAATTGCACTCTAGGTAAGATGGTAATTTTTTTTAAAGGGTAAATTAAAAATACAGATAATTAAATATTGCCTATAAAATGAAGCTAAGGCTAATTAAACATGGTAAACAATAAGAGGAATTTGCGTAGTTATCTAACTAAAGCGGATTTTCTAATGTAATTCTCAGCTGTAGAATGTATTGTTTTTACTTAATAAACTTAGTGAATATGATCAGCGTTACGATACTTTGCCTTCTCCACATGTTTATTACTATTAGACACAGACCTTGACAAAAAATATCATTCTCTTAACTTTATTTATACCCCAGTGATCATTATTTGGCAATTTAGCCAAATTGGAGGGTAGTCAGTGACACAGGGCTCCTTCAGATTTAGCCAGTGTTTGTGGGCGCCCTTTGGCCCTGCACACCCACCACATATACCTGGACTTGCACCCTGTGTCCGAGAAATGGCAAAACTGAAGAGATCATTAATTTAAAGCTTTAAAATGAAATCATCCCCATTCAAGAGCCATCTCTCTTCTGTTTTCTCTCAATTCCTGTTGCATTTATGTTCCATACTGGAATTCAGAGGCAGATGCACGTGACATCACAAAGACAGTCTGTTTTTGTTCTTCCTGTGCAGGCTTCTTTCAGTTCCAAGGATGCGCGGAGAGCAGGCAATCAAAAATTAACCCACTGCTCCCCACAGACATTTGCACTGCTGAGGTTAAGCATAGTTCAAATGCCTGTATTTATGTACAGTCTAGCCATACAAAAAACCACATTTTAAATAGTTACATTTAATATATATTTTTAAATATAGGGAAAGGAAACATATCAGTAGGTCTTAGATCTAGATGCATAGTGAGATTTCAGAAAGCATCAATAATTATAGTGCTGAGAAAAAAAGGAATCTAGTTTTGGATACCTGATTTTATGTATATATGTGTATGCGTAAACCTTACACACAGGCAAACATATACACAGTCAGGTGCTTTGGGAAATGTTATTGTTTTTGATAAGCTCGCATCTGTGCACCACCTCTTTTGTCAAAGACATAAAATTCTTTGCTTATTTTTTTCTTACAGGAGGTAAAGTCCATTTCACCAACGTGCTGGACAAAATCTCTTGCCAATACACAAGCAGAAGGTTAAAATAGTACTATTTGCTTTCAGTGCATTTTAGCCCCAAATGGACTAAACAGTGTTGTCAGCAGCTGAAGGGAGGATGAGGGAGAGACCAAGAATGCATCATGTGGAAGAAATTGCATTAGGCCAAGGAAACAATATTCCTCAAATACTGCTGAGACTGGGATATTAAGAAATAAAATTTAAACAAGGAGAGAGGTGAATCTAGGTCCTGCTGACATACTGCCCTGGTCTTGTCAGATTTGAATAGTGTATGATCACGGGGTGGTGGGGCAGGGGGATGTGGTATAAGGGGACTAAATGGTAATGAAAAAATATAATAAAAATAGTTTAAAAATAAATATGCAAAATGCTGAATATACATAGAAATGCATATATTTGAATACACAAATACATGAATATATATAGAAAACTAATAACTATAGAGGTTAGTTTTTTCCAGGAAAGATGAAAATTACCTTTGCACAAAAGAAAATAATCATACCCTCACTCCAATACCAGGTTAAATTATATTCATGCTGTGTCCTTCATGCAGAATAGCAGGCATGCATTAGGGTAGAATTGCTGGAATTAACCTTCCTTTGCTTCCTCGGATTTTAAGAGGTCAAGATCAAAGACCAGGTCCCATCAAACTCATTAAAATAAAAACAGAAATTGTTGGAACTCCAAGGAAAATTATCTCTTCCCTTTTAGTGCAAAGCTCTGTCACAAACAACTTTACTTTATTTAGATCCTTGTTAATATACTACCTATAATTCCAGCGAGAAGCAGGCTGGTTTGAATGTGAAGGGAAATTGTATATGGGTGAAAATAAAAAGGAAAAAACTGGAGTCTTAAATAGGACTTCCCAAGCTTATAGATAAACCTGCTCAGTGTATACGTACCAGTTGCAAGTGCGGGACCGACCCCGAAAGCCGGCTGTCTTTCCGAGACCTATCATTGTGCTTATTTATTCCTGTGCATTATCCCATAATGGTCCCACAGAGATGATCTTCTTTCAGCACCATCTGCTACTAGGAAAAACAGGAACATACACTACACCTGTTACAAGCATCTCCACATCCTAAGCCTTTTCTCTAGGCAAAACGGTAAATTATGCAAGCAATAAACAGGAATCACCAGCTGATAGGAGAGACATTTCCTGGTTCTGGCACATTTTAATCAAGTTCCTAACTGGTCCTGAAACTGGGAAACTGAACCATTTGGCCCCTCGAGTAATCTATAGGGTATGTCAGTGCTTAACACCCAAAACATGGCCAGCTGGCTATGCAAAGACTGTCTTGGGCTTTGCATTATGCTGATGTAATTCCTTCCAGAAATATTGTCTGCCATGAATATCTGTGATCAACAGACTAAGAAATCACAAAACTTGCTTGACATCAGTATTCGTGAAGGATATCTAACGATTCCAATAAATATTTATTGAGTCCCTACTGGGGCCAGGCAGTACTTAGCCACTGAAGAAGACAGTCTTTTACATGGGGCAGAAAGCCACCCGCTCCTCTACACTCGGCTTCCCGGCATTCTGCATTCATCGGTCTCTGCCTGCTCTGCTAAGGTTACCCCAGAAGCAATGTTGACGGCAAGCCAACTTTCTAAGAGCTCCTCGGAGACAGATTTTTCCCTAAATACCTCCGAAGGCTACTCCTGCACATGTAGCTCCATGACAACTACATTGATGAAAAACTTGCTGTTCTGGGGAAAAAATAAACAGTTGTCTGGGGCTAAACACATGGCAGTGTTCTGAAGACTCCTGTTCACGGCAGGTTATGTCTTTCCTCACAAATGCAGCACACAAAGAACTCTTTGTGGACACCCGTGAGAGTGCTCCAGTGCTGTATCAAAACTTTAGGAAGGATACAGAAGATTTTAGTGTTTCATGTTGGAAGCAACAAAGTTTTAACTTAATATACACTTTTAATTTTAATTTAATAGCTAAATCTTAACTTGAACAATGTTTGAAAACTTGCACTATTCCAGGCACCATTGGATACATATCGTCAGGGTTCCTCGTGGGTCCCTAATCTTATCTGGGCAACATTCACCTGAAGCAGCCAGACCATAACTGTGACGTCAGATTGTATGCCACTGACCGTGAATCCCATATGAATGGAACCAGGGGAGAGAATGGAGTGGGCTGGACAAATCAGGGCAGGCTTTGTGAAAGGGGTGGGACTTAATCTAGGCTTTAAAGGAAGGAAAGGACCACCATAAGGAGAGAGAGCAAGGAAAGACAGTCCAAAGACAGGTGATCGTAGCTACCAGGGAAAAGGACAGAATAAGTCAGTAACAATCTATCAGCAGGAGTAGAAAATGTCACCCACGCTAGTGAGTTTGGGTCAGTAGTATTGTGCAAGCGTAGGTGTGGGAATGAGTGTGTGTGCCCTTGCATAGGGTATACCTGACCTTATATATACAGAGGTGGGAAAAGTAGGTTGGGAGTACACAAACCACAGAGTTTATTCTTGCATTATTATTTATTAATTGTTGTATTTTTCCATACGAACAACTATAAACCTGCTTTTGCCCACCCCTGTATATGCGTTATATGTGTGTGGCGGAGAGACATGGACAGACAGACACTATCTGATCTGGTTATAATGCATTCTTGTAGAATTGCTTTATGGAATAATACCATTCCAAATTGCCATACCATGTCCATATATATTATAAAGAAGTGTCACTAAAATTCTCATCCCACAATTAGAATTACATCTTGTAAAATGCTTATCTCCCTTTCGAGTAGACAGCCTTAGGAACAAATGAATATTATGCCTATTAATTAAATGTGTTAATCTTTCATATTTCTGTGTTGATAGGAGAACTTCGGAGAGGAGACTGCGGAATGTTCTCATAAGCAGACATATCTAAACCAATTGCCAGCTCACAGGAAACAGATCCAGGCACCGTTACAGACAGCCCAACAAAGATATTTGTTGAATGCATGGCAGTAGTCAAAAAGTGCAGAAATTAGACTAGTTTAAGAAGTAAATAGATAAAATGAAAAATGCCATAAAGCTGTAACATAAGCCAACGGGGCATCCACGCTTTCATGTATAATGAATGGATTCAGCTCATGTCGCTTTACCTCCAAAGACAGCTACTTTCGGAGGTAACAGGAAATGCAAAGGTCACTGAAGACGGAGTGTGCGGCAGGAATAAGGAGAATGTCCCTGCAATAAGAGATGAAAATGGCTTTGCCCATTTCATCCAGGGAGGAGAGAGGGACAGAAATACACATCCCGGCGCTCATGAATTCACACTAACGATGAGGAAATACCATCGCAGAGACAGGAAATTATCCCAAAGGGAAAAGTGAGGTGGAAAAACCAACAAGATGCACATGCTCTGTACTTTCACGTGAGTCAATCTGATCTCCTTTCTGTACTCAGCACAGACCCAAAGCCTTTGAACCCCTCAATGGGGGCCCCAATCCATCGAGGAAAAGCATAAGGTCATAGGGAGATCACAATAAAAAATGCTAAGGTTAAATTCACTACTATTTGCTTTCTGCTGCTTCCCAATTGAAAAGGGAATGGGTACAAATAGTTCAAAGCCTGTTTTAACTGACCTAAGGCCTAACACCTTGAAAGCACAGAGTAATGAAAAAGAACAGACTCTACACCCACGTGGCCCAGGTTCCAAGCTCAACCCCGGCACGTGTTAGCTGTGTGATCTTAGGCAAGTTACCTAACCTTTCTGTGTCTTCATTTTTTCATCATGAAAATAAACACGGTAACAATAGTCCCCATCTATAGGCTGTTGTGAAGGCTTCAATACATACAAGGGGGTTAGAATGTGACTGCAAGGCAGTGTTGGCCATCAGTCACATAATCATTGCTCGTGGACTTAAAACCCAAGCTTCACGGAGGGCTCGTACATGCTGGCACCATAAATCCTCACAACTCCAGTAGGTGCTATGGGGACTTTCATTTGCAGGAAAGGAAACAAAAGCACAGAGGAGTTAAGCAATTTTCCCAAGGTCATGTAGCTAGTAAGTGATAGATCCCGGATATGAACCCAGGCCATCTGGCTCTAGGATCTGAGTTCTCAGCCACCACTTGCACTTACTGGTTCCCTTTCCCAATTGTCAAGGAAAGGCTGATACTTCTGGTTTTGTTCTGTTTTGCTTTGCTTTGCTGCTGTGAGGGGGGTTGAGGGAGGTGGGAAGAGAGATAATAGCTGGGAATAGATGATCCTAAACGGCAAGGCCCTCCTCTGCTTTACTGACTGCTAGATCCACCGGTGTCTCAAACAGAACCTGACACATGGAAGCTGCTCAAAATGCATTTAAGTGTAAGCGATGAACCGATGCATGCCTATAGGAGGGTATGATACACGAGAGTACTGGTCAAGAGGCAGGCCAAAGATAGGTGTCTGTGGGGGGGTGTCGAAGTTGGAAACAGCTGCTGTTGAGGGGTCGGCACTTGTTTTGAGTTAGGAGAAGTCGCAAGAGGGAAGAAGACAAGTAGAGGACCTTACAGCTTCCTGCATGAATCAGGGTGTGTGTAGCTATCTGGAAGCTCCCAGGAAAGAGAACCATGAAATCTCTGCTCCGTATCTATCGCACACGCAGTACTAAGTTATTTCAGTAGTAACTGCATTTACATGAGATAGACTGGAGAAAGACCTGCTGGCGGGGGGTGGAGGGGTGCCACTGGGGTCAGGTGAGGGGCATCTGGGCAGGGCTGAGAAATAGTGGAGAGCAGCATGGGGCTGGGGAGGCCCCAGAATTTCCCTGTGGGAAGCACTAAGGGTAGCATACTTAGGTGATGCTATAAAATGTGTCCTGAATTTGTGTGAGACCAGTTTTTTCTTAAATTGTGTATTGATCTGGAATGGATTTGCAGATAGACCTAGAAGATGGTGAAAGGGACCTGCTCTGAGTATCCCTTGGCTCTGCTCCTAAAAATAGACTCTTGATTCCCATGGACAATCTTCTGTGGGGCCAAAAATGGCAGCAGGTTGAGAGAACTTGACCGAAGGCAGTGAGGGTGGCACTGGGGGGAAGTTCAACACGATCCCAAGTGCAGGAGGCATCTCTGGGCGCAGTCACCCTCCCTCCCTCACCACCATTTGCCCTTTCGTCAGCGCTGCCCTTTGCTGAGCATTCCTACCGGGGCGATGCCAGCTGGGCGGGCTAAGACCTGCTCTGCATGGCTGTGGAGAAGAAGGTCTCCAATCAGAGTCAGGGTGTCAGTGACATAAGGGAAACACAGCCCCTCTGGGCTCCCCGATCTGCAGAGGGGCCTGCTGGGAAGACAGGAAAGTGCTGGGACCGTTGAAGAGATTTTCAGGCATTGACCAAACTCAACTTTTCACCAGCTTTCCTGCCTCTCTCCCGCTCCCAGTTGGCCTTTTTCCTTAGACAAAAGGACACTTGTGAGAAGAGGGACAAACCAGCAATCACTGAGGCTCTACTATGTGCAGACATTTTTTTGCAAGCATCAAAACAACTCTCTAGAGAGGTACAGTTAACCTATTTTTGTAGTTGAGGACCAGAGTCATAAAATTTGCCCATAGTTACAAACTTGGAATTAAAAAAACTAAATTCAAACCGTGTCCAGAAAAACTCAAAGCTCTCCCCACTACACTGTCATTGCCTCTGAGCACAGAGACAGCCGGCTCTGTCAGCCAGCCCAGAGCACCTGGATCAGCCAGGGCCCCGCATAGATGGGACGCTCACAACGGGATGATTTGAGAAGGGTTTACTTACAAGGGGGCTGCTAACAGAAGTGGGACGTGTGGGAACCATAAGAGTTAGTGCAATAACCTGAAGCCAACCACGCAGCTGAGACGTCGGCACCCAGAGGCCCAAAGAGGCAAGGACAGGGTGTGATCACCAGAGTCTCCAGAAGGAGGAGGTCATCGAAAGTCAGCCCCAAGGCTGACGCCCTTGTGAGAGGCAGTGACCTTCAGTCAGGGGCACACTCAGTCTAAGGAGGCCTTCCAGGAAAGGTAAAAATGTCCCAGCATCACTCTCGTCTCTGCCTCCCGTCTCCTGCCAGGGGCATATGAGGCCCAACTGAAGGGCAAAAGCAGCCCTGCTGACATGGCCCACATGAGTCAGTCTCCTCTGAGAGCAGGGAAAAGGGAATGGAGAGAGAACCAGGAGGAATAAGGAGAAGATATCCACTGCTGCACTGGTTTAAAAAAGAAAAGAAGGTAATGGAAGGAAAGGGAAGGGAAGGGAAGGGAAGGGAAGGGAAGGGAAGGGAAGGGAAGGGAAGGGGATAAAATCATAAAAGAAATCCCTTGCCTTCTTACCAGTTTTCCCTAAAACTAACCCAACTTGTCAAGATCCCTGGATATGTTGGTTTTCCAAGCCCTTTGGAGAGCAATGTCGGTGTCTGTGGAACCCTGGATATACTCAGTCTAGCAAGTGCTTTGTGGCATGTGTAAGGAAAGACTCCAGTCCAAGACCACAACGGTCCACGTGATCACCAGGCCCCGATAATATGGGGTGAGACCATGGCCCACGTGCTGACCGGGTCACAAGAACATGGGATGAGGAGGCGAAAGGCAGAGGAGAGAAAAGCACAGGGATGTGCTTTTTAAACTGCTCCCACTGGCATTCACGCTCAGCCTCCAGTCCAGGGTCGGTGGTCCAGCCCAGGAAATGGCAATCTCAGGCATATATGAACGATGATGATCCTAAGCAAGGAAGAAAATAGCCTCGGGGCTGATTCGAGATAGATTCAAATTGTTAACCTTTTACTTGCACATTTTAAAGAAAGTATTTTTGTCAAGCCACTTAAATGTTATCTACCTGCTTCCCTGAAAATGCATTCTAAAAATCCATCATGTCTCTGCTAAAAAACCTTTCTTTTGTGATCTCAGATTTGTAGTCCTTTTCCAAGTGCCTCTTGTTCTTTCCTTTTAGAAATGACAAAGACAGACTGCATAGCGGGCCATCTTTTGCTCCTATGTTCTTATTCTTTTGTCTGTCTCTTCATTCACCAAGAGTTTTATGGAAGGCCTACTAGGTGTGGCATCAACAATCACATTGCCATTTACAAATTCCTGTATTTCATCGTGACTTATATTCACAACAAACCTGGTGAAGTCAGCCTGGAGGATATCAGTGCCCCTCTTTTACAGACAGGGAAACTGAGCCCCCAGAAGAATGAACTTCGTGCCTATGGTGGCACGACACAGAACAGCCCACTGGGGCCCCAAGGCTCTACATGAAGCCGCTGCACTTCCGTTTCCAGCCCCATCACTGAGCTCCAGTCACATGGGCCTTCCCTCTGCTCCTCAAACACACAAATTCTTTTTGTCCAGACATTGCATTTTTCTAGGACATTTTCCCTCCTCTCTTCATGTGGCTGACTCCTCGCCTGTCAGGGCTTTATGCAAAGGCCACCTCATCAGAGAGGCCTCCCACAACCACCCAGTCCAGAGGGGCTCCCCCAGCCCCATTATGATCACATCATTTGGCTTTTGCTTCTCCACAGCAGTCGCCGTTATCTGATATTATCTTATGCACTTATTTATTTGTTTCTTGTTTATTATTTCTCTCATCCTTTAGAATATAAGTTCCATGAGAGCAGGGCTCTGCTCTATCTAGCTCACTCCTGTATCCCTGCACCTATAACACATACTTATCAAGGCTTCTAATTGCACATTTAGGTAATTTTTAAAAAACACTTATCTCCTACCCTGTCAGTTCTGTGAGAGAAGGAACCATATCTGTTTTGTTTACTGCTATGCAACAAATTAGGCACTTAGAAAATGTTTCAAGGAAGGAAGGAAGGAAAGAAGGAAGGAAGGATCAGTCATTTTAGTTTGCCTTGACCAAGCACTCTGCTAAGCCATTTATAGTCTTGCCTCATTTTGCCCTCAATTACTGGCAAGCAGATATGGTGCCCCTGGTTTTGCAAATGGAAAAACTGAGGCAATGGGAGATAGCACAATTTGAGCAGTTCTGGAAGGGAGCAAGTACAGAACAGTGTCTCATGAAGACATTTGAGCAAATTTACACTTCCAACTCCCAAGTAGGAAAAAGAGGAGAGGAAGATACAAGAGTATGGCTTTAGTTCAATGTAAGAAAGAATATTCCCTTAAGACCTGCTCTGGGCAACAAGGATCTGCCTCAGGAAACACCAGGCCACTGGAACCACATAGAAACTTTATTTTGTTAATACGACCTTTTCTCCTTTCTTCCCTTCTCATTCAAACTCTTCATCCAACACCCTGACTCATCTGCCTCCTTCCCCATAGCAGGACCACTCCCCTAAGCATGAAGCCCTCAGGATGATGAGGTTCTGATCAACATCAGATGATCTTAGGAACAAAGCCTTGGGTCTGTTGACCACAGAGACAGAGTTTCAGTCACTGTAGAAATAACAGCTAGGCCTCTGTGGTGTTTTAGCTCCAGGCCCAGAAAAGCAGCAAAATCGAACGGAGATGCCAAGGCTGACATCAGGGCCAGGTGCACTGATCAACAATGCTGACCCCAGCGATGACCAATCAGTAGACACCATGATGCTGACCGTGACCCTAGATCCCTTAGTCAGCACGATTAATGATTTTTTTCCTATATAACCCATCCCCTGGAAGCCATAGGGAGCCAGGTCTTTGAGCATTAGCTTACCTGTGTCTCCAGATGAGGGCCACTTCCTAAAAATGAAGTTACTTTCTTTATTGAAAACTCAATGCATTTTATTGGGCTTTGATGTATGCAGGCAAGTGACCAGTCAGTCTGGTAACACCACCGTGTCAAGTGGTGAGCTGGGAGGGGGCGAGGAAAGGGGTCAGGACCCACACAAATGACAAGATCAGCCAATCAAGAAATTGGTTACAACTTCCGGCAAGATGGCGACATAGGTGAATGCACCGTGCCTCCTCGTACAACCAAACAAGGAAAAAACCAGAAATTTACCCAACCAAAAACAGCCAGATCTGACAGAAAATCGAATTGAGAGGAAGTCCGACAACCAAGGAATTAAAGAAGTTACATTCATCCAGTCTGGTGAGCCGGGAGGACCAGGGCGGAGGGAGAGCGCTAGGCGACCCCGTGGTGAGCAGACGGCAGGACCGAGGTTGCAGGGGCGGTTCCCGCGGGCCTGCAGCACACCCAGACGGGGGTGCCTGACCTAAGCGCGGCCAGCACCCAGCTCATCTGGACCCAGCAGGGCTGAGACTGGTGGACCGGGTAGGTCCGCATTAGCGGGCAGACGGACTGGGAGAGAAAGCAGGGTGCAACCCATCGGCGCAGATTGAGAGCACCTGTGGGGGTGGAGTCCACGGCGGGAGGAACTACCAGCCTCACAGGAGAGTTCACTGGGGAGCCCCGCGGGGGATTGGAGCTGTGCAGCCCGTCCACCGACCCCGGAGTGACCCCCGGAGCCAGCGCAGAGGGGCTCGAATTGCTTGCAGGAGGCGGTGTGGCTGCGGAGAGCGGAGCAGGCGCCATTGTGCTCTCAGGTCCCGCCCCCACAGGCTACATCACAACACAGCGACTGTGAGTTTCCCTGCCCAGGTGAACCCCAAGGCTCCGCCCTTCTTACAGTAACAGGCTCACCGAGGGAAAAAAATGGCCCAAAGAAAGGAACAGATCAAAGCTCCAGAACTAACCGACCAAGAGATAGCCAACCTATCAGATGCACAGTTCAAAACCCTAGTAGTCAGGGTGCTCACAGAATTCGATGAAAAATTATCGAAATTGCTTGAACAAATGAGGAGAGATCTGCAGGGAACCAATAGGGATAAGAAGGAAACTGGGACTCAAATCAACAGAGTGGACCAGCAGAAAGAAAAAAACATCCAACCAGAAAAGAATGAAGAAACAAGAATTCAAAAAATGGAGGAGGGGCTCAGAAACCTCCAGGA
>PVJI01004746.1:0-104644 GCA_004026765.1 Micronycteris hirsuta | reverse complement strand
TTAAATTGCGCATCTGATAGGTTGACTATGTTGTCATCCATTAGTTGTAATTTGTTGTGGTCCTTCTTTTTGGCCATTTTCATTCTTTTTATCTCGGTGCACTTGTCAGCTGGCAGATGCCTGCGACCTGGGTCTCTTTTTGGATGACGTTGCCTCTGGGGGCGGGGTCTGGGAGGAAGCAATGGTGGCCTCCGATCACTGCTGGCTTCCGTCACTCCTCCTCTCCCCAGCTCCCCACCGCCTCCTCTGCCAGACTCGGTTCTGCTGGCTCAGCCCTGGCCTCTCTCCGGCAGCGTCACCGGCTTGCGGTATTCACCCGTTGTTTGGAGCCCCGCCCTGTCCAGGCACTGGCGGCCTGAGTAGCGGTGTAAGTAAGTCGCAGCGTGAGTGAGACCCTCCGTGAGCCCTGCTTCCTCTGCCCGTTTCTGCCCCGCTTACCGGCCTGGATGTTCGTCTTCTCCTACCTCCTGGGTGTCGGACTTCCCTTCAGTTCGATTCTGTCCATTCTGGCTGTTTAATTTTTTGCTACTGCATTCATTGTATGGACATTCTGGATGTGCGGGCAGCGAGTGCGACCACCTACGCTGCCATCTTGGCGGAAGTCCTCAGTGAATATTCTAATCATCTATTCTTTAAGAAGCACATATTAAGTTCCTACTGTGTGCTAAACACTAGGGACAAAAATATGAATAAGACAAAGTATTTGCCCTCTGAGGACTCATAGTCAAGTGGGAAAACCAGATGCAATTTAATTAGTGAATAATGGAAAGGATGAGAATGTGGCAAGTGGTAACATGAAGTGAGAGAAAGCTGCTGACTCAGCCTATAGAGGGCAGGAAGGCCCTTCACAGGAGGGGCATTCAAGCTGAGGTTGGAGGATGAGTAGGAACAGACTCCAAGGGCCAGAGGAAGTTCCAGGCAGAGAAAACAGCATTTGCAAAGGCATGAAGGCAAAGGGAAGCATGAAATAGTGGGTAACTGAAGGAAGGTATCTTGGACAGAGGCCAAGATGTCCTTAAGCATCAGGAGAAAGATGATTCTGGAAAAGCAGGCAGGAGTTACTCATGATGAGTTTGAACACTGTTCTCTAGAATTTAAATTTTATCCCATAAACAATGACGAGCCAATGGAGCTCCAATTTGTACTTTAGAAAGATCACCCAGGCGGCCATGTGAAGGATAATTTGTAATCATGAAGGATCAAAGAGAATTGTAACTCATTGACATCAATGACTGCTTGGCCCATATACATTGGGCACTTTATACATGGTGTTATTTGGATTCATCTGACAAAAAATATAAACTGATGACAGTCCCAGAATCTCTGGAAAGATAGCTAGAGTAGGCTCAGTTTTTCAGAGTGTGTTCTATAGAATTCTAATTCTGTAGGATATTAGTAGGTGTTAAAGTGGGGAGCGTGGAATCTGCCAGTTACTGTCTCAGAAATGACACGTCCAGTTATTACCCATAGGGAGCAGATTGGTCTTAGAGGTAAACCAAAGGAGACAAAGGAAAGAAAGTGCTTCCATGTTTCTTCAAAGAGCATCAGAGAAGACATGAAACAGGTAGCTACAGACAGAGACAGCCACTTGCATCTCTTTCCATGACTGTTTTCCTTGGACTAGTAGTAAAGTGGGCTGCTATTGGTACTTTTGAGCACACAGCTGATAGTAACAAGAAAGCCATTTCAGCTTCAGCTGGGCGGCAGTGAGAAGTCAGTTTATAACTCAAAAATTCGCTCTGCGGCTATCTAACCCTCTCCTGGAGAAGGACCCAGGCCAGGTGGGTAGAACCAGCCAGGATGAGCAAGGTAAGGAGGAGGTTCAAGGGGCCAGGGTATGTCAGAAAGAGGAGTGACCAGGGCAGAGAAGGGCAGGGAGTGTCGGGGCAGGAGTGTAAAACAACAACTTCAGAAGGATGCTTGAGTATCAAGATAAAGAAGCTGAGTCCGACACCAGGCCTGGGCCTGAAAAGAAGACCCAATAGATCAGGTTAGGAATCTGGGATCAAAAAGTGAATGAAAGAGAAAGGTCTAGGCCTTTTCCCATGAACAGAGATGGGTAGCTCAGAGCATCTTTTCATGAGATGTGGCTGAGTGGTGCCAGGGGGTGAAGGTCATTGTGCACTCAGGCACAGCATCTGGGTAGGCAAGGTCATCCATACTCAATAGATTGAGTCCGCCCCCTGGACTCTAACGCCCTGGGCAGGAATCACTGGATTCATCTCGGTTATTCCAGCACCCCCACATAGAACTTGGCACAACAGTAGGTACTTAGATAAGATCTTTCCGAACAAACAGCTGAATAGATTCTCTACATTAAGCTTCCCTCCATACTACCAGTCTTTCTTGATCTCCAGATTCCAAAGGAAGTTCTATTTGGATACAGAATACCTTTGCAGAGTGACCCTCCTTGTTACATCCCCGTGGGAAGATGTGAAGATTATGCTCATTGAGATGTCAACTACAATCTCAACAGAGAAATGATACAGTTGGCAAAGCCACCACAGTGAAACACCAAAATCGACGCGCATTAACCTCTCCTCTCCCTTTTTCTACTTCATTCCAAATTAGGCTGAACTTGTAGGGAGCTAAGTGAGCAGGAAACACAGGTCCAAAGGATGGCTTCCTAACAAGAGGACTTAAGAGATTTTTAATGATTATATTAACATAGGCTTGTTCAAGCTGCAATTAGAGAAATCTAAGCCATAGACATGTTATATTTTCTATTAACAGTTATTTTCTATTTTCTATAGTTATTTTTGTTCTCCCAGCTTATATAACCATGAAAGAGTTTTGGCATAATTATCCTCTCCCAAAAAGGGGAGGGAGGTTTCACATCCTGCATGGTGCCTGGGTCCACATGGTAGGGGACCCATCCTGACACCAAGTGCCAAGGAGGAGAGGCATGGAATCAACAGGCAAAATGCCAGAGGCACCAGAGGATGGGGGATGTAACATTGCCCACCTCCTACAGAGCAGGGGGTGGTGTTTCAGAGTGATTTCCTTGGTGCCATCCTTCCCATGGCCTGCATTCACCAGAAGGAGGATGGAGGGAGCGGCCAGATGCAGTTTTGTATATGCAGGGACATAAAAAAGATAGAAACCAGGTCCTCAGCACTCAAGTTAAAAGCAAGTTGATTCTGTTGCCCAACAATGTGAATGAACTTGATGCCACAGAATTCTATACTTAAAATGGTTTAAATGGTGAGTGTTATGTTACATTTATTTTATCATAATAAAAATTCTTTAATGAGCAAGTAGAATAAGGGAGGTGGGGAGCATCAGCATTTCCAGCTCCCTGCTCTCTCCAGGCACAAGGGAGGGTTGCGGTGCCCAGCCTCCACAAAGTTAGGAGTGGCTCCTGACTTGCTTTTGTCAATGCAAAGTGAGTGGAAGAGATGTGGGTCATGTTCTGGTGGAAACATTTAAGTACCAGTGTGCACTTCTTCGTGTTCTCCTCCTCCTCGGCTGCAGTGAACCCCAAAGTTGGTGTCGAGATGGTGAAATCATAAAACGGTGAAGCCCTTGTCAGCCTAGGTCCTGAGTGACCAGGTTGAGCTAAGTCTCCCGTCAACCTACAGGATTGAAGCATGGAACAAGAAATGAGCCTTTGTTTTAGAAAGCTCTCAGCCAGTGAGATTCGATACTACAGACACACACACACAGCATCATTTAGCCTATCTTGACTAGTACAGATATACTGATTCATCTCGTTAAAATAATCAGGCTCTTGTCTTCTTGCAAAAGCCTTCCTCTGCTCAAGTTTTAGTTCATTGTATTTGCTAGCTATGCCAACTCAAACAAGTCACTTAACTCTCTGGGTCTCAGTTTTTTTTCATTTATGAGGGAGTTGCAATAGAGTTCAAGTTAAATTTTATTCAACAAACACCTATGGAGAGCATGGTAGTGTCAGGCACTATGTTGGGTGCTAGTTGATATGGGAAGTCCCTTCTATATCTGATAGAATGGGTTTGTCCTGATGAGCTGCCTAGGACCATTCCCCAGAGCTTACTGCTGAAAAGAAACCTGGGGTCAAGCCCTGGCTCTGCCACTCACTACATGTGACATTTTGGGCAAGTTATCAGTCTTTCTCCACTTCCTCAATTAGTAGAACAAGAATATTTATCTCACCTATGAGGTCTGTTGGGAGGGTTAAGTAAAATAGTGTGTGTATACAACAAGGTCTGTCTAGAAAAAGTCCAGCCATTGTTAATATGAGAACAGTTTGCACAACATCGAAGTAGCCTGGCAGCAAAGGAGAGTGGCCTGGAATGTGCATGTGTGAACAATGATGACTTCACTGTACTAGTCAGTGGGGTTGGTAGATGCTGTTGAGTGAGCATATGTATGGTGTGGCTATTGCATTCAAAATGACTGAGTGAGTAGAGCAATGAATCAGCAATAAATTCTGCATTAAGCTTGAACATTCCTCTGCATAAGCTATTCGGATGATTCAGAAGGCCACAGATATGAACAACTGGTGATTGACAGCTTCATCACGATAACGTGCCCACTCATGCATCACGTCTCGTGCAGAGTTTTTGGCAAAACATCAAATCACCCAGGTGACTCAGCTCCCCTACAGCCCAGATTTGGTGCCCTGTGACTTCTGACTTTTCCGAAAACTAAAACCACCTTTGGAAGGGAAGAGATTTCAGACTGTCAATGAGATTCAGGAAAATATGATGGGGCAGCTAATAGCAATTGGGAGAACTGTGTGAAGTCCCAAGGTGCCTACTTTGAATGGGACTGAGGTATCTTTGTCCTATGTACAGTGTTTCTTTTCTCTTGCATCTTCTTCAGTAAATGTCTTTATTTTTCATATTACATGGTGGGATACCTTCTGGACAGATCTCATATACTTAAACTGAACTTTATTGACTACCCATTGATAATTTTATTAGTTCTGGAATCAGCCCACAGCCAAAATCTTTCATCAACTTCATCTTCCACTCTTCTTCAGGGCTGCTTTAGACAACTCGGCCTCCTCTTCTGGGAAAACAGAATGCTTATTGCTTTCTTGTGGTGGGGTAGAACGTTTTGCAAGCTTTGAAGCCAAGGACACCTATGTTTGAGTCTAGCTCTATATTTACTGGAGGTATGTTTTTGAGAAAATAAGCTTTATGGTCAGTCTTAGACTCAGTCTCATCTATAAAATGAGGATCATAAAATGTAAAACTTATGACAAAGTTACTGGAATATAATAGATGATATATAAATTTTAGATCCCTACCCATTTTTCTCTGTTCTTGCCTCTTCTGAAGATTCTAATTCTCTCTCTGCATTTCATACCCATTCACCTCCCCAGTTTTAATCGTGTGTTCATGTCCTGCTTCTGCCACGAAATCTTCCCTTATTATTTGATGTTCATGGATCTCTTATTTACTTATTCATTAATTCATGAAATACTCATTTAGCACTTTCTTGATTGAGTCCTTGACTACATACTGTCTTACATTGTTGTTCAGTTGTTGCGTGCGTTCGTGATAGGACAGACATTGGTCCGCTCATTATTATTTCTGGTTCTCTTCCTTGTTGGCCCAATAAGATTGCACTTATCTACCTCTTGAAGGTAGTCATGCCATGTGACTTGCTTTAGCCAATCAGGTCAATAGAATTGACAAGAATCGTTACATTTAGTAGGAGCTGAAGAGTTAGTGCATGACTCTCCCTCTTCTTCTCCTGCTGTTTCAGTGACCTTTGACACTCCACAAAGATGAGCCTGAATCCGAGGGTGATGCAGAGCAGAGTTTCATGCCCCTCCATGACTTATGAAAGACATACAGCGTAGATGATAATTTAAGCATTCGTTGTTCTAACTTTCTGAAATTAGCATAACTAGGTGATCCTAACTGACAGAGGTGTCTTGTTTTCTGAGTAAGGCTAAGCACTAAGACTTGTCTTCACTTATTTCTGCATGTCTCATGGTGCCTCAACGAGTCTAGTGTACATGCCAGGCTCTTAGTGTTTGTTAAATGAATATGTGTAATCCAGTCATAACAGCTTGAGATTGAAAGGGATAACTGAGGTCATTGAATGTCAATATTCATTTGTTTGAATCTCTTCTACAACATTTCTGCTTGGTGTTTAGTCTGTTTAAACAATTTCAGTAACAGGAGACTCACTCCACTCAAGGCAAAATGTCCATTTTTAAAGAAAATCATGCTAGAAAGTTCAGCCTTATATTTGTTCAAAATTGATCTCAGTGTAGCATCCTGACCTTGGTCTGAACTACCTCTCAGCTATAAGAAAAACAATGCCCATGAGCCCTGCTCTTCACTGTGTTGGGTGGCTTCTTACTTGAGAAAACTTCTTATCGGTGAATTCCACGAATAAATTTTCCTCCCTGTTCAAAAACAGCCTCCAAAGGCCTCAGGTCCCAATATATTGCTGCAGCAGAACCATCATGGGAAGGAAGACCTTTCCTTTGGCCACCTCCATGTTGCACAACACAGAGGTAGGACTTTGAGGAACAGTGGGAGTCCTCTATGATCACGAAGTGTGATGACAAAGAGTCACTATGGGGACTCCACAGACTTTTTTCTCAGATGTCATAAAGCAACCCCAACCACTGGCCACAAAACCAGGCAGAGATGTTCACCTCCCCAGCCCTGACCTCAGCTGTGCTGTGTCTGGCCACAGACCCTGCGCTTTCTGCAGGGAAAGTTCGAATGACTAAGACTGGAGTATAAAAAGGCTTCTGCAAGAAGATAGGGAAGGTCCACGTGAAAGGAAGCCACCCACGGGGTTATGAATGGCATCCCTGCAGCCAGTGGTAGGCTCCGCAGAGGAGCGACGTGTTACACACTCAGAAGCACTCCCAGGCCTGGAGCTGCTCCAGTCTCAGAGGGGTTTAGAAAGTTGAAAGCTCAGCAGAGGAAATAATATCACCAATGAAGTGGTTTTGAACCATAACAAAATGAGTTTTCCTTGGAAATGGTTTTGTTTCTTTAAATCAAAAACAAAACCTCTCAGACTGCAGAAAAACACGACCCAGAGACTGAGGCAATTTGGGAAGCTTGCGTTCTCCTTCCTGCCCTTCCCCTTCCCCTTCTCTCCATTTGGTGGGCCCAGGAGGGATGAAGCAGGGTATGACAGGCAATGTGTGAGAAATGAATTCTTTCACTACTACACAGTCCCAGAAGAGCCTGAATTTCTAAGGCCAGGAGATTGAGCTTTCTTCAGAAGAACAGAAAGAATAGAAAATATGATCAATTTAAAACAATTATTTAACCTGTCTACTTTCCAGGTACTGGAGATGTAGAGAGGAATAAGACTGAGTCCCTACCTTCAAGGTGGGAAAAATACCCACTCAATAAATAATTATATACTTTGTTTTATATATACAAATATAAAACAGCCTAGTTTTTGTAAAGCAGCTGTCTTAGGGGTCATTAACATTTGTAGAGTGCTGCTATGTTTCAAGAATTCGATATCCCTCATTAAAACCCAATGGAGGCTGTATTACCATTACTATTTTCTCTTTATAGATGGAGAAATGTAGGCATAAAGTGTCTAAGTAGCATGTTCAATGTCATACAGCAAGTAAGAGGTGACACCATGACCAGAACCAGATCTGTCTCCTTCTATCATAAATGGACTTAACCAGGGAGCTATACTCATATAACACACTTTTGGTACAGCTACTAATGTAGCCTTACAGGGAGCATAAATGCTAGCAAAATATTCCATACTCTAGAAGCTTATAAAACCTTAGGAAGTGAAAGAGTTACACTGTCATACAGGCAGAATCTGCTGTGTTTCCCAGCAGAAACAGGAGGACAAAGTGCAAAGATGGGACACACACTGTAAATGCAGGTGTAGGTGGCAAAGGAAGAAAGGAAGACAGGCGGCCCTAAGAATACCCAGCAGGTGAATGTGAGAATGGCCACACTCTTGCTTAGAACTGTGATTCCCCAAGCCACATCAGCCGCAATCAGAAAACAAACTGGTATTTCCCACCAAATTCTTCTCAAGTATTTCATGATGTCTCCACGGAATAGTTCACCTGTTCTCCCAATCACAGCCCTCTTGTCTTCCATGGCAGGGCCCACCAGCTCCTTCTTTCCAATGTAAGCTGTTTACAAGGAATGGATTCCAGGAGTTGGCTGATCTGGCTCATTAATAATAATAACAACAATAATAGCAATGACAACAATAACAACACCCAACATTTATAGAAGACAAGCTGTATGAGTCAGTAAGCTCATTATCTCATGTACTCCTTACAACACCAGATGAGAAAACTGAGGTTCAAAAGGTTATGCATCTTATCCAAAATGACACCCCTGGTCACTGTCAGAGCCAAGATTCAAGCCCAGATCTTTCGTACTCCACAGTGCTGCCCTGAGACTAAGGGCTAGGTCTTACAGAGCTCCGGTTCACCAGCACGGAGCACACGGCCTGCCCCAGAAAGAAAGTCAGCATTTATCAGAAGAGTTAAAGGAACGTAAAAATCAGATGGTTGAAGTCATATTCCTGTAGCTGCAAATACATATTATATATTTGTTTATATATTTTAAGAGCCAGGAACGCATGTTAATGAGTCAGGAGAATTGACGCAGTGAGAAGGGGTCTAAGAAATGCTGACGGCAGGCACTGGAGGTCAGAAGGAACAAACAGGATTGCTGGGGTCAGTAGCAAGCAGCACAACCATTTTCTGAGCAGCAGGACAGGACCCCCGCTCCAGTCGCCTGTAAGAAGGCGAGAGGAGAAGGTGGTTGGAGAGATGGTGGAGGGATGAGAACTAAGGTGGCAACTGCAGGAAGAAAAATACCAGGTGCTGCAGAGGTGAATCAGGAGGAAAAGTTAGATGGAAATGGTGATAAAGAAGGAACAGTCAAGGATGACTCCAAGTTTTCCAGACAAGAAACTTCTTGCCCTTCAAATATTCTAGTAATGACTTATATTTTGTAGCCCTTTACCATTTCTAAAGACCCTCCATATCCATTAAATTTCTTCTATTTCACAAATGAGACAGCTAAGACTCAAAGGTCTTAGATAGGATTGTTGTCCATCCCAAAGCCTTCTTTTCACTGTGATAATCAATTCTCATTGTGCAGACAGACAGCTGGGAGCAACGCAATCAAGTTCACAGATAGTTCATTGACTTAAAGGAAAAAAGTTCTGGGGGAGGGAACCAGATAATTTGGGCTTCCTGTCGAAGACTCTGTACATGACGCTAATGCACGCTCAGCATTTGGGTAGATGGTCTCCTCCAGAAAAAAAGACAAACCCAGGGCTCTGAGAGAAGGGAGCCATATGTTCAACCTCAAACCAGGGACTATGGTCCCCACGAATGAAAGGCAAGGGAGGAAAAGTCCTGACAGAAAGGGACAGTGGCTGTGTAACGTTGCCACCTTTAACAAAATGTGATGGTTGCATGTTGGTTAACGGAACACCGTTAACCTCTTTCTGCAACTCCTATCCCTCAAGTGAGGGACACAGTAGGAAGCCTTCAGAGTTCAAAGGGGAAGACCAGCCTAAATCCAGTTTCCCTCTTTTTACCTAATTTTCACTCTGTGGAAGGCATTGCCATTAGTGAGGTTCCTAAGGATTGGGCAAATAATGACATAATCCCTTCAGATAGGTAACTATTACTAGAAAAAGAAGAGTCATTCCTCATCCTTCTAACCCTTAATAACACAGCATTTATCATTCCCTATCAATATCTTTCCCCTCTTTTTGCTCCCCCACTTTTTTTTTTACCACGATATACTAGAAGTTAAAAAATAAATAAATAAAAACACATGTAAGTTTCCATTTGGAGCACCTGACGAGCAAAACAACACTGAAGAATTCCTTTTGTCCTATGGCTAGAAAAGAAGATGCCTTGGTTAATTCTTTATATCTAGTACATTGGAATTTTTACTCAATAATCTGTCTCCTCCAGAGGAATAAGATCTTTCCTGCAGTCAGGTACTACACACTTAGCAGATGTTAGTCCATGAAAGATAGAGACTCAAAAAATGTATGTCAAATGACAATATATATCAACTCATCAGGCAAGCATGACTTAAGCAGTGTTACTGAGTGCAGTTGTCTGAACTGTTCTTGCTTCTATTCCTGCTCAAAGACAAGTGACAGATACACATGTTCTGCTGCCAGCAAGTTCATACCAAGTTCCTGCTTGATACTTCCTTCTAATTTGCCTCCTAAGGAACAGAAGCCAAGTAGAGCAGTTGCATTAGCCATGCACTTTCAGATTTATGTAACAGACTTTGGATCTACCCCTCTCGGTCACTATGTTTCCTAAGAATCTGTCATAACATGAGTCCTTCAAAAAAAAAAATATTGTGTTGGCGTGTGAGGCAGAAAGCATGGCTTGCCTTCATCCTTGCCACGGCCAGACCCACTTATCTGTTAATTGCCTTACAATTATCCTCAAGTCACATCATGCAGATGAAACGAAGTCCCAATATGAGTTTTAGGCTCCTGAAGACCTGGGCCCTGTTTTTCTGTTTAACTTTGTTATTGCTCAGGACCAAGAACACGGAAGCCTGATCAAATCCACCCTGAGATGAAAGAAGGCAGAAGAGAAGTGCTTCCCAGCGGGAACAGAGGGTCCCAGAGGGGGGCATTCCTCTATGCTGTAGAGTCAGTTCTCTGGGGCCCCACACTTCCACAGCACAGAGGTTCTGATCACCTCCACGAGGCTGTGACCTGATCATGCACTTAAAACTGCTCTCCCTGCGAGCACAGAATATGTTAAGGTATTCAGTTGAAATGGATTGCCACGTTACTTGAAAACAGTTCTTCACTTTAAGAAGCAGCTTCAGACAGCCTGTTTAGATTTCCAAAACATCTGTGCCTATAGCACTTGGAAACACACTCCGGAGCCCAGACGCCGTCTCCAATAGGTCTGCTGCCAAGCTGCTTAGAAAATAACAAAAGAATAAAACAAACTCTCCAAGCAAGTGCTCCCTTTCTACAGCAACACTTGCTTCACTTCTCTTTTATTTTATTTTTTCCAAAAAAGGCTTCGTCTCCAAGGCCTTCTCCAGGATGTGAGAAGAGATGGGCTACGGGGTGGTGGTCTGGGGGGCCTGGGGGAGGTGGGCCGTGGCCTCCTTCATGGCCATCTTTTCAGAAATCCACAGACCAGCTCCCACATGCCCTATGCATTTCCCAGCAGACATATCCCCTAAACTCATGAAATCTTTTACTTTATCCCCCAAAGAAAATTCTCCAAATCTACTAGATCCTGCTCATGAATGTTAGAGTTGACGGTGGACTTAGAGGTCATCTAGCAGGACCGTCCTCCCCATGCAGGGATTTCCTCTGTCACCAGGCTCTCCCAGTTGGGGGTCATCATCCCTGTTCAGGGGGCCTCCAACGATGGGAGCTTGTCACCCCAAGGTACAGTCTGCACCTTTTATTTATTAGCTCCTCTCCATATTCCTCCCCAAATCACTTCCCTGTAACTCAAACCATCAGACCCCTTCGACCCTATGGAGCCTCAACAGATAAATCAAACTAATCTTTTCATGGCAGACATTCAAATATGCTTAAATGGGTGCTAGGGCCTCTTCTGAGTCTTCTCATCTTTGGGCTAAATAGTCCATTTCCTGAGATGGCCCACACGCCACGGGATAACAGGCTTCTCCGCATTCAGGCAGTCCCAGCGGACAAGCTCCTGCTTGAAGACATCTTGCAGGCAGGGAGCTACCAGATAGAAATAAAGTCCTCTGTGGGTGACCTGCTGAATGCAGAAGTTGCTGGAACCATTACTTCCCTTATCTTTTGTCCTTCAAAAAACAATGAAACAGTCATAACATTTGAGAGTTTATCCAGGTTTTTTTCCCCCGCATTAACTGACTTTGAAGTCACCTTCACTTCATCTTGGACGCTTTTGATTTTTTGACCCTAGAGCTGATCTTCACCTTTGTCCCTGAAATTTTTATTTCCACAGCTTAAAGGCTTCGTTTAGTCTATTGAAGTGTTTTTGAGTCTTGACAATGTCATCTAACATATCATCTATCCCTCCTAGCTTTAGGAGGAAAGTGACTTCTGTGTCTTAACCCAAGCCCAAGATTTAAAAAAATAATAATAAGCTATGTTATACAATAGGACCCAGGACAGAATATTAAACAACTTACACTTCACCACATCGAGTGTTTAAGAATGTGTGCCAGGCACTGTTCTAAACTTCTCATGAGTTAGCACATTTAATTTCTCATATCAGTGCTCATGTGTAGGTATAATTAATAGCCCCATTTTACTGATGAGAAAACTAAGTAACTTCCCAAGGTCACTTGGCTGGTAAAAGGCAGAGGCAATATGTGAGGCCAGGCGTTCTGGCTCCAGAGCCTTATGCCTGTGTTCCTCCTGCTAGAAGACTTTGAGAGGCTTCCTTCCACTTAGACATCATTAGCCCAACAATCAATGCTCTTGAGGAATAACTGAGTTAATCAGCTACAAGTCCAACATTTGTACTATCACTTAACCTATTTCTGCAGAAATATTTACAAGGAACTCTGTCAAATGCCTTTCTGACGAGATCAGGCACGTTCAGGGTGGTATGGCCATAGACAAATGCCTTTCTAAAGTCACATGTACTGCGTTTATAGCATTCCCTTGATCTGCAAGTTCAATAAACCCATCAGACAAAAATGATTTAGTTTGGAATGACTTCTTCTTAGAGGATCTATGCTGGCTCGAGTGCTTGCTGGCTCGAGTGCTTGCTGGCTCTCCCTCTGGCCCCTTAAGCCAGCCTGGCTTTCCCTACCACTATCCACCAACTGCTCGTGTGGGTCACAAAGGGCTATTCTTGCTTATTTGAGTCTAGTCCAGTCCAGTCTTGCTCCCAACCCTCCACTGTCTAATTCCTTCACGTTCTAATTCCATCTCTGATCCTTTCTTCCCACATCAAGTGTGTACAGGTGTGTTTTGTGGCACACTCCTCTGCCAGTAATAGGTTTTGTTGTTTCAAGGAGTGGTTCTTGATTTTAAAAATAAAATAAAACTAGCTCATTTACTGTAGACCTCTTATTATGCTATTATGCATTGTGAAGCTCTGGTTAGAGTGATATTCCATGTAGAGTTTCAAACTGGTTGACCATGGAGTTTGTGTTACCCCCGCACACAGTCATGTAAAGATACTGAAGTACATTATAAAATAATGTATATTTGGGCACCAATTACTATTCCTGGTCTAAATGCTCACAAATCACCTGTATTTTTTTAATGCATTCTAGAATTCTATCAAGGACAGTTGGTCAGTACCAGAATTTATCTTTTCCTATTAAAAAAAACAAACAGATTCTGTGTGTGTCTTCATTTTAGTGGGAGTGATTTTATGTGCATTCTTTTAAATCTCCTAGGATGAATGTTCTCTGGGCTCAGGAATTTGAAATGAAAGGAATTACTTCTTACCTAAATTTGACCTCAGTTTCCTCTTAACTGTCTCTGTGCTTACCTTTGTAGATTTACAATTTTTTGTTGTGCCTAGACCTCCTCTAGCCTCAAATACCACATTCTCAAGGAAATAAAACCTTTGCTGATCACCTTAGTTTAAATTCCAACACCTTCTCAATACTTTCTATGCCCCTCCCCCAAAACCACTACTTTACTTTTACTTTTTTCAGTAGACCTCAAGGCCTTTGAATGTAATTATAATTTATTTACGTACTTTTTTTTTTTCTGGGTCTACAAGGAGATCCTGCTGTTTCTCCAGCACCTGTAATGACCCCTAACAGCAAACCCAACTCTGGAGAGGAAACCTCACGGATCATCTCCTCACATCAGTTTCATCCCTTTGCCTCTTGAATCCACCTTTGGGTAGATCTCCTTAAGTCCGTTCACATTATTGATTCTGCTTTCCAAATTATAAAATCATTTCCTTATTGCTTCCAATATGGGTTTTAACTAAGCTATAGCATATTGATATTCATCATTGAAAATTTATCCTGTCCCCCTCCAAATTTATCCTATATCCTTTCCTTTGTATCTCAACATTCTGTCTCTTAAGCCTCTTGTCTCCTTAGAATTTTCTGCTCCTTAGCTATAGAAGCCACGTCTTCTTGAATTTCATTGAAGATGCCAAGTAATTTGCTGGGATTTTATTCTGAGTCCTTTAGTATTTCATTTCCATAGCATGTTCTTTCATTCTTCAAATAAAATATATTATAAGTATGTGTAATTTATGTATATAAGGAACACTTATTAAATAAGCACACAGGCAATTAGCACTTTGCTTTTAAAATGGGACATTACCAATGTCTTTGAAATTCTGTGTGAGCCTTTCCTTCAACCCTGACCCTGAGGTGACTGTGCATGGTTCTGAGTTTGCTGTTAATTATTCCCTTGTTTTATTTTGGTGTATTTTTACCATTTACTAATGTATCCCTAACAATAAGTTGTTCAGTTTTGCCTTTTATCTTGATGCAAATTGAATCGTACTATATGTATTCTTCATGACTTGTTCTTTTTGACTCAGCATGATGGTGCATACAGTTGTAGTGCATTCATTTTTACTCTGGTATAATACTTCATTACATGAATGAACTACAATGTATTTATCCATTCTGGTGTTGATGGATTTGGTATTGATTCCAGATTTTGCTGTTACAAATCATGGTACAGTCATAATCGTGTCTGTGATTCCTGATGCACCTGTGTGAGTTCTCTAGGAATTTCTACATCACAGGATATTCACATCTTCAACTATAACAAGGAATGCCAAATGAGTTTCTAATGTGGTCACATTAATTTATACTCCAACAAGCAGTGTCTGAATGTTTCCATTGTTCCACATTCTTGACAGTACTTAGTATTGTAATATTTGTTAATTTTGCAAACCTGGGTGATATGAAGTGCTACGGAATTGTGATATTACTTATAAGTTTGAACATCTTTTCATATTTATAGACCAATCCTGTTTCTTCTCTGTGAAATGCTTGTTCACATCTCTTGCCCATATTTTACCTAATAGACTGTCTTTTTCTAATGAACTCAGGAGTTTGTTTTATAAACTAATTTTGTTTTCCTAGCTCACAGACATGTGATTTATTTAATTCTTTGTCTTTTTATGCATTGAACGTGTTTCCGTTGGGTTTTTTTTTTCTAGTTTGGGTAAATTTTTTTTTAATTGTTCAACTACAGTTTTCTGACTTTTCCCCCCACCCCAGCCCAACCTCCCAGCCCTCTCCACCTTCTTCCTGCCTCTACCCCCCACCCCGTTATTGTCCATGTGTCCTCTATAATTGCTCCTGCAAACCCTTTTCCCCCTAAAATTCCCTCCCCTCTTCCCTCTGGTCACCATCAGCCTGCTCTCAATTTCAGTGTCTTTGGTTATATTTTGCTTGTTTGTTTTGTCGATTAGGTTCCTGTTAAAGGTGAGATCATGTGGAATTTGTCCCTCACCGCCTGGCTTATTTCACTTACCATAATGCTTTCCAGTTCCATCCATGCCCTCGCAAAGGGTAGGAGCTCCTTCTTTCTTTCTGCAGCATAGAATTCCATTGTGTAAATGTACCATAGTTTTTTGATCCATTCATTTACTAATGGGCACCTAGGTTGCTTCCAGCACTTGGCTTTGTAAATTGTGCTGCTATGAACACTGGAGTGCGTAAGTTCTTTTGGATTGGTGTTTCAGGATTTTTAGGATATAATCCTAGCAGTGGAATTGCTGGGCCAAAAGGCAGATCCATTTTTAGTTTTCTGAGGAAATTCCATACTGTTTTCCATAGTGGTTTCACCAGTCTGCAATCCCACCAACAGTGCACTAGGGTTCCCTTTTCTCCACAACCTTTCTAAAACTTGTTGTTTGTTGCTTTGTTTATGATGGCCATTCTCAACGGTGTGAGGTGGTATCTCACTAGTTTTAATTTGCATCTCTCTGATAGCTAGTGATACTGAGCATCTTTTCATGTGTCTCTGGACCCTCTGTATGTCCTCCTTAGAGAAGTAGACACTAATTCTTTACTGGTTAGTATGTTGCAACTATTTTCTAATGATTTATGGCTTGTTTTTTTATTTTCTTTGGAGAAAAAGTTTTTTTTTTAATGCAATGCAGTAAAATTTATCAATCAAATTTTTATAAAATTTGCTTCTTTGAATCTTAAGAAATCCTTTCCAATCCCAAAGTCAAAGGACATATTTTTCTCTAAAAATTTCAAGTTTCCCCTTTTCAATTGAAGTCCTGCACTTATTTAGAATTTGTGTAAGTCTGGTAGAATCCAGTTTTTTTCCCCCACATGGATAACCAGTTATTTTAATATTATTTGTTAAATGGTTCATCTTTTCCTAGTACCAGCTTGTCAAATGGTGGGTTTTTATCATATATGTATGAGTTTGTCTCTGGTCTCTCTATTCTGCTCCATTGGGCTGTTTTCCAACTCCTGACCAAACTGTCTTAATTACTACAGCTTGAAATAAGACTGGATCTGGTAGGGCAGGTTCTCCTACTTTGACCTTGTTCTTCAGGAGTGTATTGGCTACTTATGAACTTTTTATTCATTCATATTAATATTAAAAATAATCAAAGTCTCCAAATCCCTTGTTCAGAATCTTATTAGAATTACATTGAATCTATGGGCTGATTTGGGAGAAATTAACAACATTACAATGTCAAGTCTCCCTGTCTGTGACCATGATATGTAACTATTTATTTAAGCCTTCTTCGATGTCTCCCAATAAATTTTTATACTTCTCTCCATAAAGATCTTACATATATTAATATCCTCCTAGAGGCTGAACTTTTTGTGGGGGGCAGGGAAGGACATTATAAATTCTTTTGGGGGGAGGAGGAAGGAACTCCTTCCCCACTCTGAGTGTTTCCACGTGGAGGGAGCTTCACCTGTGAAACAATCCTGGCCTGTCTCCACCCCTCACTCATGCTGGCCCTGAGAGGGAAGTAGCAGCGTAATCTGATTAATGGTTTGGAAGGATAAACTTGGCTTTCTTGCCCAGGCCCCTTCTTCCCTTCCTCTTGAGATCTGTGCTGTCTATGAGAACATGTGGTCTTGATTACCCTAAGCCTTGCAGAAAGCTTAACAGAAAAGATCCTTCCCCTATAGAAGAGGCCTTTGGAGTGTCTATGGTGCTAATGACTCATTGAATAAGACTGTCTGATTTTGGAATTCAGGATTATGAACCTCTATTATGCACAAATATAAGCCACATTCTTCAAAATCAACATTAATGATAATAGTGTTTCAGCCTCTCTCTGCCTACCCTTTAGTCTGGTTCAGACCTCAGGCTGGGGAGAAAGGTGGTATTAACTGGGCTTGCTTGAACTTCAATATGAATGCATTTTCTAACTGGATGTTATCATGGTAACCAGTTACATAACAGTCTTTCATCCACTGATCTTATATTTGACAAACTGCATAAATATTTTATTACTTTTAATAATTTGTTCATAGATTATTTTAATTTTTTATATTAATAAGAATATCATCTGAAAAGACTTTTATGTTTTTCTTTCCAAACCTTATAAGTTTCATTTATAACTCTTGTCTTATTTGCTGGCTAGGCCTTCTGGGAAAATGTTGAATAAAAGTGATGACAGAATGCATCTTTAGACAACTTGCCTATAAAAAAGTCTAAATGTGGTGTTTTCTTTTTATGAAAATCTTTTAAAAATTTAATTCCTTAAATGGTTATAGGAACATTCATATTTTCTATTTTTTCTTGAATAAGTTTTGGTAAGTTTTGCAATGTTGAGTCCAGGAATTTTTCCCACTCACATAAGTTTTCAAATTTGATTAGCATAAGTTGCTCATTATATTCTCATCTTCTATGTTATCATTCATGTAGGTCATCTTGCCAGAGATTTTAAATTTTTATAAATTTTTCCAGGGATTTCAAGATGGCGGCAGAATAGTTGGAAGCTACACTTACCTCCTCCCAGAACAAAACTGGAATTACAACTAAACTAAAGAACTATCACCCTGAATAACCAACTGAAGAGTAGTTGAAGAAGAGTCTTATAACCAAGGATTTACAGAAGGAGCTACATCAAGACTGGTAGGAAGGATAGAAATGCAAAAAGAACTGGCCCCACTGCTACAGGCAGCAGCTAATGTTCTGGAGACATATGTCAGCTACAGGGGTTCTCCCTGAGAAGCATTAGACCCAAACCCCAAGTTAGGTTCCCCAGCCCAGAGCACCAGAACCAGGAAGAGGCACCACATAACATCTGGCTGTGAAAAGCAGTGGGGTTCTGTCTACCAGAAAGACACAGGAGTCCACTAGAGACACAAGCACCCCCTTAAAGGGCCAACACACAAAATTCCATTCACAGCCACTCACCCTGGGCTCCAGCAGAGGGAGGATGGAGTGAGCTATAGTCACTTGCAAAGAGTCTGGGATTTGTGGCTCTGGGGAGACCTGAGGGACCAGCTACCAGTACCCCTGTGTTGAGTCATTCTCCATTACTGCAGACACTATCTTGGGTGGAGAACTCCCCTTAGTGTGGCATCAGCCTGGGGGAAAGCAATTTCCCCACCCTCTGGACTCTGGACTCCCTCTTGCCACACCCTGTGGAGCTTATACCCTGCAGAGGACTCATCTGTCTTGGCCAGGGTGTAGAGGTCTGGGAAAACTCAGGGGATGTCAGTGACTGAGTTGTCTGGCTTTGGGGTGAAAGCCATTCCCCTCACTTACCCATGAACCTGATTGGTGCTTCCCCATCACAGGCTCCAGAGGCCCCACCTGCTCAACTCCCAGTGGCTCTGCCCCACTGAGGTTGGGACAAAATGCTGGACATATTGAGTCATGTGGCTCTTGGATGGGAGCCACATCCACCACCTTCCCTGAAGCCTGACCAGCACCTCCCCATCACAAGACAGCCACTAGCCCCATTCTCCCAACTCTGCCAGAGGCTCTTTCAGTGACTGAGCCTAACAGGCAACCAGCAGGCAGAGGCAGCTAGAGATGGATATTGGGGTGCTTTGGATTTTTGCTGCCCCCGGGCCCAGTGCTAGTAAAAGCCAGTGTTGGTGTGCAGCTTGGTCCTTCCCATGCACACTCAAGCCCAGCAGAGGCAGCCACAAACTATGAATCACTTGTAGCTCCAAACAAGTTACTGAGGGCCAGACACAGATAGCATCTGACATTGGCCTATACTAGAGTCCCTCAAAAGAGGCCCAGAACCAACACACCCAGTGGTCAGCTTCAGACATCAGCACAGGATCCAATAAGCTTCACAAGCAGCATACCCAAAGGGAGATCTCAGCAGATACCAAATCTTGCTGAGGCAAATTCCACTTTGTGTGGTTAGCACCTGTACAGCAGCTTACACATCATGGTTGGGGTTGATCATCATAGTCAGCCAACCTGAGGGTTGGTGCCATACATGAACAGGCCAACAGCTATCAAGACTCAATTATAAAAGGAGGACCCACATAACCCACAGAAGGGACATTCCTGAAATACCTAGCTGAGGTGATCAAGAAGAGTGTGCCACTGGGTCCCACCAGACACCTACTATATAAGGACATCCTATGAAGACTGGGAGTCATAGCAGATCTATCTAATACTAGAAAAAACACAAAGAGGCAGACAAAATGGGGAGACAAAGAAACAGGCTCTAAATGAAAGAAACAGGAAGAATATCCAGAAACAGTGAAATGGACACAAGCAATTTAACAACTATAGAGCTGAAAGTAATGGCTATAAGGATGCTCAAGGAACTTAGTAAGAACTACAACAGCATGAAAAAGGACTCAGGAACCATAAAAATGAGCACTCATAAATGATGAATACAATATCTGACATCAAGAATATACTGGAAGGAATAAGCTGTAGGTCGGATGAAGCAGAGGACGGAATCAGAGATTTGAAAGACAAGGCAGAAAAAAATACCCAATCAGAAGAGCAAAAAGGAAAAAAAAGTGTTAAAAATGAGTACAGTTTGCCCTGGCTGGTGTGGTTCAGTGGATTGAGCGCAGGCTGGGAACCAGAGAATCCCGGTTCGATTCCCGGTCAGGGCACATGCCTGGGCACATGCCTGGGCACATGCCATGTGAGGAGCAACCATACATTGCTGTTTCTCTTCCTCTCTGTCTCTCTCCCTTCCCCTCTCTCTAATAATAAATAAAATCTTAAAAAAAAAGAAAAATTAAAAAAAATGAGTACAGTTTAAGGGAACTTTGAAATAACATGAAGTGTAACAACATCCACATCATAGGGGTACCAGAAGGAGGAGAGAGAGAGCAAGAGATTGAGAACCTATTTGAAGAAATAATGAGGAAAACTTCCTGAACCTGATGAAGACACACAACTCTAGGAAGCACAGAGAGTTTCAAGCAAGATAATCCCAAAAAGGCCAACGCTAAGACACATCATAATTAAAAATACCAAAGGTTAAAGACAAGGAGAGAATATTCCCCCCCCCAAAAAGGTCTCTATGTTCCTTTTTTGGAGTAAGATTCCTGACCAGTATACAGTGATGTATTAACTAAACAGAGGCCTGAAATTACATACTATCCATCTAGATAGGTCTTTCATTACACTCTGCCTATTGATGGAATAGTTATATTTATAAAGTTTTATACACTAAAAAGCTTTGAATTTGACCAGACTGTCTATTAATTAATCTTTGAAAAAGTTAAGTGGCATTTAATTTTAGCTATTATATTTTACAGCATTAAAACTGTAGGCATTGGGTAGCTTCTCAAAATGTTGTTCTATGCATAGTGGCATTTAGCAGACAAAGCAGAGTCCACCATCTCACCTAGACTCTCATAGACAGGTCTTGTTTGAGATTAATATGCTAAATAGCTGGTACTTAAAGAGAAAGTAGTCCTGACCTGAGTTTAACCACCAATATGGACTTCTTACTGAGCTCCTGTTTTCTTGGCCACATTTTATAGTCCCAGAAAAGACATGCCAGCAATAGCCCTGTGTGTGACTCAGCTTTAGAGCACCACATCTGTAAAGACAAGGAGAAAATCTTAAAGGCTGCAAGAGAAGAACAGTTTGTTACCTACGAGGGAGCTCCCATAAGACAGTCAGCTGCTTTCTCAACAGAAATATTTAGCACCAGAGGGACTGTCAAAAAATATTCAAAGTGATGAAAATCAAGGACCTACAACCACGACTACTTTACCCAGCAAGGCTATCATTTAAAATGGAAGGAGAAATAAAGAGTTTCTCAGAGAAGAAAGAGCTAAAGGATTTTGTTACCACCAAACCAGTGTCATGGGAAATGTTAAAGGGCCTGCTTTAAGAAGTAGAAGGGGAAAAAAACAAAACAGAGAAACACAGTTAAAGAATAAAATGGAATAAGTTCCATGAAATGGAAATGTACCTATCAATAATCACTTTAAATGTAAATGGCTTATAAGGAAGAGAATGACAGTAATACAGTGATAGTAGGGGATTTTAACACCCCACTGACATAAATGGGTAGATCCTCCAGGCAGAAAATCAACAAGGAAATGGTGGCCTTAAATGAAACACTAGATCAGATGGATTTAATTGTTATCTTAGGAGCATTTCAACCAATAGCCGCAGAATAATACATTCTTTTCAAGTGCACATGGAACATTTTCTAGGCTAGACCATATGTTAGGACATAAAACTAGTCTCAATAAATTTAAGAAGATTGAAATTATGTGAAGTATCTTCTCTGAACCATAATAGTATGAAACTAAAAATCACAAGGAAAAAAAAAAACAAAAAAACACACAGACATGAAGGCTAAATAACATGTTACTAAACAATGAATGGGCTAACAATGAGATGAAGAAAGATATCAAAAGATACCTTGAAAAAAAATGAAAATGAGACTACAACAACCCAAAAGCTATGCAAGACAGTAAAAGCAATTCTAAGAGAAAAATGCATAGCATTAGAAGCCTATCTCAAGAAACAAGAAAAATCTTAAATAAACAATCTAACTTTACATTAAAGGAACTCAATAAAGAATAATAAACAAAGCTCAAAGTGAGTAGAAGGAAGGAAATAATCAGATCAGAGCAGAAATAAATGAAATAGAGTACTTTAAAAAATACAAAAGATTAATGAACAAAGAGCTGGTTCTTTGAAAAGATAAACAAGATTGACAAACCTTTAACCACACTCATCAAGAAAATAAAGAGGGAGGACCCAAATAAACACAATCAAAAATGAAAGAGGAAAAGTAACAACCAACACCAAAGAAATACAAAGGATTGTAAAAAAGTATTATGAACAACTATATGCAACAAATTAGACAATCTGGATGAAATGGATAAATTCCTAGAAACATACAATCTTCCAAAACTGAGTCAGGAGGAATCATAGAATCTGAAGAGACAGATTACAACTTGTGAAATTGAAGCAGTAATCAAAAACTCTGAACAAACAAAAGTCACGGACCAGATGATTTCACAGGTGAATTATACCAAATGTTCAAAGAAGAACTAACACTATCCTTCTCAAACTATTCCAAAAAATTCAAAATAAGGGAAGACTCTCAAGCTTGTTTTACAAAACCAGCATTATCCTAATTCTAAAACCAGATAAACTCATTCCAAATAAAGAAAATTATAGGCCAATATCCCTGATGAACACAAATGCTAAAATCCTCAACAAAATATTAGCAATACATCAAAAAGATCATATATCATGATTAAGTGGGGTTTATTCTGGTGAGAACACAGATGGTATGGTGGTTTTCACCAGGAGACATTGATACCCAATCATCTTTTGTGATATTAGCATTGATGCTTATTGCCTAGAACCATTAATTCATTGGCAACTACAAAAAGTGATAACTCTAATGCTTTCATTTTGTTTCAGTTTATTAGCTGAAATAATTATATAAAGAAATATTTCCTTTATTTACTATTTGGTTAGCCAGTGGTATAGCTCATGTAGGAAGGCAAAATAAGTGTTTACTCTTTCACCTTATTTACTAATTTTTAAGATAATGAATTGATTCTCTGTCATCATCCAAAGATTACCAATTAGTTTTTTAATATCACTATAATCTCAAGACCTTAAATATATGCCCTTTGTAATCCTTATTAGTGCTCTTATTATCCCTCCTTTGGCCAATAGAAGTCTCTTCATGTTGGTTCCTGAGTGTTTTTATATGACCTTAGTAATTTTTGTTACCTTCCTTGCCATTTTGTATGATACAACCTTCTAGACTAATCTAATGCATTCTAGACCTTGAGTCAGCTATTTCTCCAAGAAACACTGGTTTGGTTTAGAAGAAAATGATAATTCAAAATCACATTCTAGATTCTAGCAATACTCATTGCCAATAATGTGGCCTTTTTTCTAGGCCTTTTATATATATATATAAATTGTTTTTCCCCTCAAGGACACAGAGGATAATAAAATTGAAACATTGTTATTCATTTGATCTATTTCAATAACATTTCATACATTCCATCTCTCAGCACAACAATTACAATTTAAAAATATATTTGCATATGCTCCTCTCATTCTAACCCAATTTTGTTATGGTCAACCTAAATATATGTACATTATCGAAGACTGCAGCCAATACATATTTGTATAGCTGCCCATATCTGCCTTCAAAGGACTTGCTGCCAGCTGCAGGGTGTTGGATCGTAGACAACCTACAACTGGCAGCTACATCAGGTCTACCCCAGCAGCAGAGAGCTGCATTCCTGAGGTCATGTCCTTCCCGGTGCAGGCTTTACCTGGTGATTAAATGGGGTGTACTATAAAGGCCTTGCCTCTTTGGCCTAATGGCAGATGCTCTGATGGTAAATACTTGCTCCAGAGCTTTCTACTAATTTGGGCAAGGTCTTTTCGGGCTTGCATGATAGTTAAAGTTTTTCCTATGCCCAGTTCTGCTTTATCCCCATTTCCTTCACAGGCGTGGATTTCTAGTAAACAGTTTGTGCCCCGAGCTCTATCTCAGTGTCTGCTTCTGGAAAACCCAACCTGCAATACTTAGTATCAGCAGTGATCTGAGAATGCAGGCCACAAAATATTTTGGAGTTGGATCACTCGCTGCTCATCTGGCGATGAGGAAAGTAGCTGAATTCCAAAGATAGTTCAATGCATACCACATAGGTCTGTTATGACAAAGTCAGGACCCTGACTGAGGAAATCTGGGACCTTGAAACAAGGGATAGAGACATTTGGGTCATTGGTTCTGAAGATCTTGACTCCTAAGGTTCCTTTGAAGCTTCTGAGCTTGCAGATGTCACCCACTCCTTATGAAAAGTCAGCATGGTCCCCATTATCTTCTCCTCACCCCCTTGCTGGAAAAGGGTACAGAGTCCTTTCTTGCAAAATAACATATATCCCTCTCAGTAATCTCCCCATTTCCTCTCCTATTCACTCACTATGCCTAGAACTAGGATTGAGTTGCAGCAAATTCCAGCAGTGTATGTGATGGGTATCGCATGGGAGAAAAGGATTTATAGACAAAGGGAGCTTAAAGACCTAACCGCATATTCCAGCAGAAGCTTGCTTGGCTCTGGATTCTGAGAATGACTGATCAAGAGCCCAGAAGATAAAACTGGACAGGGAAGAGTTCAGTGACATGGGAGCATTCTATGGAGACACAGGATTTCCTATATTGGCAAGGCCCTCAGGAAATGGTCTGATCTCCCTAGTAGGAGGGCTTCTAGAAGTATTGAAAAAGCAGTGGCTCACACTAAGCAGAGTTGAAATGCCAGGCTTGCCATGAAAAGATGGCAAATGAAGAGATAAAAATTCTCAAGGTATCAGGCATGCTAGAATGGATATGCCATGTACAACCAGAAGGCCTGCTAGATAATTATGTTCCCTTGGAACATAATTTACACATTATTTACAGAATTCATAAGGAACACACTAGTGAAATAGGCACCAACATAACCATAAAGCTCAGTGGAGGCACTCTGCAGGCCAGGGCTGAGAGTGAAGGAGGCTGTTATAGAGCTTAGCCTGCTGATAACGACGGGGATAACAGGACCCTAGTAATCTGACAGAGGCCAGGTGGCAGCACTCCTGTTAGTGTCTCTAATCAACTTGAAATTCTATTTGGTTCCTTATCAATTATTTTCTGTCACTTTTTAAATCTCCTTTTAAATGCCTTGTTTTTAAGGCTTATTAAATATAATTTGCATTCTCCTTTTGGCAATTCCAATATATTCCAGCTTCATCCTTGTGTTTCTGCAGTTTACTGTGTCTTCGGAGTCTAGCAAATGGGGTGTGTGTGTGTGTGTGTTTAAAAGTTCATATTCCTTGGAAATTTATCTACAGGAATTTTTGAGTCATGAAATTTTAAAAATATTCCCACGGGGAGGATTTTCATTTGATTCTTCCAGGGACCTGGGTGAACAACGCATCTGAGTCCTCCTTAAAATATGTATTCAGCTTGAAGGTTGGCTTTAAAACTTTAGGGTTCCTGTGAATTGTGGCCCCAGGTACAAGTGAAGGTAAGCTTGGAGTTAGGATTTCTTGCAGAAAACTTCTGCCTTATTTTCCTCCACTCAGAACCAAAGCCAAGACATGGAAAGATCCCCACTGTCTCTCTCTGCAGTGTGGGGTCTTCTTAAGCCCTAATTTACCACTGAGGATGTTGCCCTTCCATGATGCTGGCTTTCTGCAGGACTCTCAGGTCTGACTTCCCTCCCAGTTTCCATGGGCTCTGTCTTCTGCCCAGTTCAAGTCTAAGCTCTAGGAAACTAAGGATCCCCATATGCCCTGTGGCAAATGCTGCCTAGACTTGTCATTGCAAGGCTTTGAAGATTTCTTTTACTTTCTCACCAACTCAGCAAAGCATTTGAATAAGTTACTCAGCATCTTTAGGAGTTCTAAACTTGGAGAGTTTCTCCCGTCTCTGCCATGTCATAAGAAACAGAAGTTCTCTTCCTTTGAGTTTCCACAATCATGTTAAATTGTCTTTGTTCCATGGTGTTTTTTAGATTGTGCCCGTGGACAAATTTCCTTTTTTGCTCATCCTCATATATGGCAGGATCTATGTACTCCATATCTTCGGAAACAACAGAGTATATGAATTGCCCTTGGATCCACTCTAACTCCTAGGCTAATGGATGACTCCTCCCTTGGTTCTGAAGCTAAAGGTAAGATGATATTCACAGCTCAAGTTGCTGCAATTTATAACAGACTTTCATTTAGGTCAGCTTCAGTGGCATTTTCTCCTGTATATCATTATTCCAGGTTCTAATGCTTTGAACAAACATGGCTCTAGAAAATCTAGTTTCTAGCAGGTACTGTTATCAACATTATTTTTCTCTCTTACTGCAACTACTTGACTCACAAGAACACCTATCAAAATGCAATGTTCCACCACCAGAGCTCTCAAGACTGTGGCCTCAATGACAAAATTATTAAATGATTTTGCAATTTATCAACCTTACTCAAGGATGACAGATAAGTACCAGTTTTAGGAAAGTCATCAGTGTTGGACTAAAGGCCTCTGTCATTGGACCTGCTTATTCAAAATTACAGATGACACAAAGCTAGGAAGAACCACTCCTGGGTGGACTGACAAAGTAAGATGCAGTGAACAAGCAAGAACAATGACCTAAAAGAGATGAAAGGAGAGGAGAGGGAAGTTTTTAATGATAAAGATACCTACATTTAGATTAAAATATGTAATTGCTTATTATAACAGTCTAACCCAGGAAAGCCCTAATTTAATAGCAGTTTCTATAGAAACACCTTGAGGTTTTCATCTATCAGACACTAAATATTAAATAATCATAGAATCTGATTTTTTAAAATGCTGTAAAGCCATCAGCCTAAATCCAGACCAAGGAAGATTTCAGCCTTCTATCTTCCACATCGTTAGAACCCTCCTGGTGGCATGTAGGTGACACCTTCAGAGGACAACAGAAAGTGTGGGCATCCTCGTCAACAGGAACCTGGACTGTAAAGGACGTGGAAACTGTCCCAGGATCTAGAAACTGTCACATGAGAAACAATAAGCTAAATCAGGATGGAAAAGAGATATCTATCTTTAAATATTTAAAGTGCTGTCAAATGAAAAAGGAAGCAAATTTATCTCTGTTTGCTCTATTTCATAGAACTCGGCCAATGAATTCAAGTTTGGGGGAGGTGGACTGACTTCAACTTCTAAAAAGATGTCTAATTAACTTCAGTTCCACCACATGGCATGGGCTACCCCATAACGCAGTGAGATCTTTGTCAATGGAATTACTCAAAAAGAGTCTGGATGATCATCTGCTAGGAAGTTATCAAAAAAAAAAATGGAAGGGGGTGAGTGGGGATTGGACAGTGACCTCCAACTTTAAGAAGCTATGATTTTAAAATTATTTCCCACTAGAGTTTTAATGACTAATATGTATAGCAGCTACCGTATGACCGAAACAATGACTAATGGCACCACACCAGGCACTATCACAGACATTATCACAGGGTTTACAGGAGATAAAATTTTTGTCTGGGGTAGGGCAAGGAGGGTCTTCTAAATGCTTATTCACTGAGATAACTTCATTGTGTGGAAAATTGGCTTTAGTTTATATATTTGACTGCATCGGTATCTTTGTAAGATGTTGGAGAGCGGAGGAGTGAGCAAAGGAAGAAAAGACGATGTTTTATCCTTTGTCCCGCGACAACCCATGGCAATGGAAAGTATTACACCCATTTTATAAATGAAGATGCGGATGCTTAGAGAAGAGTCAATGGTCACATCGCTAGTAAAGACTACATCATAGTGACAGAGATAGAAAAGAAGATAAATGGGCTTTCTCAAAGTCTTTTTTATGGGACTGCAGGTTCCTGAGACAGGAAAGAGTTTTAGAGGTTCTCTATTCTAACCACACATCAGAAATACAAAGCCTTTATTAGCTTTGGAGAACTGGGTATGTGCACTTGGACTAAAGGTCAACCTAATAAGAGAAGGATAAAGCTGGCTCTTAAAACCTAATGTCTCAAATGGCTCTGCCTTCCTCAACCTCCTCCACCTGGTTTGGACCAGGCTCCTACTGCAGACACCCAATGCAGATGCATGGGTGTCTGGCCCTGGGAGCAGAAACACCAGCAGACCGCCCCAAGGTATCCTGGTGCTCACCATTGGCCTCTGGAACCAGATGAGGCCCCAGGCCAAATCTCAGGCCTTGCCAGTCCAGTCCAGACACCCAAGAAGCTGTGTGTGTTCCAAATCACCCCATATGCCTGCACCCCAGGGAGCGAGCCTCTGTGGGAAAGAATGCAGTAATCCCAACACGCATGTGGTCAATTCCATTTCTTTCTCTCAAACGCCTGATTGGGCTATCGATGCTTCCATAGTGCCTCCGAGAGAAGGGCCCAAGATGCCATGCTTCTGCCCCATAACCTCCCCTCATTCCCACAGGCAGTCCTGGGTGCAGTCCAGCCTCCGAGCCAGTACAAGGAGCAGAAACTCTCACCCTCCTGGTATGATTCACTGGCCTCTCACTTCCCAGCTAGTGACACATCCTAGCTCAAAAATAAATTTTTAATCTTCATCAAATCTTTGAAGGGGAGCCAATGAGAATTGAGTGGCATAAGGAAGAAAAAAAAGAAGGAAAAGAGAAAGAGGAATATCTTGGTCTCTAGCATCCGTCAGAGCAGGAATTAGTCCTCCAAACTCTAAAACAAGCTCTATGAGGTCTTGGTGGCTATGGCATTCTGATTTTCCTGGCTTCGGTCATGCTGTGCAAGGCTCTGTGAAGAATTACCAAGTTGTGTAAGGTGTCTCCCTGTCCACAGAGAGCTTGTGCCTCCTGGGAAAACCTTGAATCTCCAGGTCACAGTGGCACCTTCCACCGTGATCCCTTAGTAATCTGTTTCCTGCCCATTGAGTCTCACACTGCAAGTGGGTCACTGCTTATGTTCCTTGCTATACCAGAAGCACATTAAATCCAAGAACTAGATTCTAATCATCTTTAAATCTACAAAGCGGCTAGTATAGTGCCTGCCACACAATAAAGGCTCCATACATGTGAAATGAAGGCAGTCTTCCTGGGGAGATGAAAGATGTACGGGCACAAATGGGGAGAGCATGCTAGGCAGTGCAAGTGCAGTATAAAGGGAAGAAACCCAAGAGGTGAGTCAGCTCAGTTGGCTCTGACCCCAGCTCAGCCTAAATCACTAGCTATGTAAACCTGGACAGGTGGTTTCCTCTCCCTGGGCTGGCCAATCCAGGCACCCTAGTTTCCATCTGTCAGATTAAGAGGTTGGTAGAAGACTTCTGGAGACTCAGAATGAGGTTCAGAGATAAGTGGGTTCCCTAAAAGGTGGGTAGCAAAGTTCTATATGAACTCAGTACCTTCTGGTAGTGCCACCCTGAAACTCTCCCTTTGGAGGCAGGGGTGTCCCCTCAGGGTTATGTCTCCTGGTTCTCTGCCACCAGGGCCTGGAGGGCCTCAGGTGGGCGAAATCTCTCAGCGAAGATCTGTCCCCATGGGCTTCTCTCCATACTGCACCTTGCGCAGCTTGCTTAAGAAAGAACTTAAGCAAGTTTTCTGGCCTCCACATTCCTGAATACACTTTTTCCCCTGTTTTGAAAATTAGGACATCTGCTCCCCATGAGACTTTGAAGTACTTAAGAATCTATAATCATACCTGCAGATCGTATTTGTCCCCTGGGACACAATTTGTCTGCCTCATTGGGAGGTGCTACGTGCTCTCTTATCAACTCTTCGCCTAACTGTGATTGGTCCACCTTTTCTTAATGGACTAGATGAATTTGAATATAGAATCTGAATAGTTTGGGGTTCTTTCTATTGTCCATTAACATTTCACCAGCTGTCCCAAAAAGTAGGACTCTGACTCCTTTGATGTTTCTTTTGTTTGTATGATAGTTTTAAAAGATTTCTTCTTTTTCTCAATACTATTTGAAAATGTCATAGCCTTCAGCAATTTCAGAATTCTGACTCTTCTTACAGGTCTCTGCTCACCTGGATGAGTCACTTCCTTCCGGTCCCATGGTTGGGGCCTTAGAAAGCTGGACTCAAGGAGAGCTCCTAAAGAAACTATCTATTTGTAAAGATTTGTAAAGTTGTTTCCCTTTTTTTCCTCCTTATCAGGCTCATTTCATTTGAAGAGTCACAATTATCATTCTTAGACTCTCCCAAACTTTTAAACCTGCTTCCACTTTTCAGAGCCCTGGGTGTGTACCGAATTGTCTAAGACACTGGTGTCCCTAAATCTAGGGAAGGTGTAAGGGTGCCCATCCTTGGCCACTTCTACCTAAGAGTACTTCCCCCAAATTTTCTGTCATTTCTTTACCTTTAAAATGAGTTATTTCTTACTGATCATGTTTGAGTCCAGAGAAGGACTCTCCCAAATTCAAAACACTGGCAGTCTCTGGGGAGAGAGAGAAGACACAGCTGAGGTGGGGCAACAGAGGGAACTTTGCTTGATCTAAGAAGGTTTTCCTTCTCCAGTAAAAGTGGAGGGCCAATGTCTCAAAGCAGGAACCTTTGTCAATTCCAGGGGTTAGTTAGTACATTCATTTCTGTTAGATTATTTCAGGTATTCTTTCACACATTTGTCAAAGTACAATAATACATTTTAAAAATTAAATCCAGAGTGACAGTTCACCTGACGCTTCCTCCATTTTCTGAGAGAGAAACTGGTAAAGTAATAACAGAATTCATCGGCTATTCTACTTCTTCAGACATCTCAGCCTCACATTTCAGGGCGTACCCCTCACACTTCCTATGTAGATATAGCTCCAAAGGCACCTCTTCCCTCCCACTCTTCCTTCCCGTGTTGCAGTCTTTCCCTCAGCCATGCCGTCCTTGGCTCTCATTCTGATCCCTGCCTTCCTTCTTGGAAGACATTTCTTTCTGACTTCTGTCTTACTTTATTTCTTCTACCTTATCTAGGAGTCCAGAAGACATTTATTCTAATAAGTTGGGACACATGCATTACTTGGGTCCTTTTGCCTTTTCCTCATGAGAGGCACATGCTTTTACTTAGAGCCCACATCAGTGGTGACCAACTTTTCTCAGTGACAGCTAGCTGAGAAGAGATTTTACCAGAACAGCTGTCCTAAACCACAGACCGTTATCTGGGTGAGGTGGTCTGTGCTAACTGGGTGCCTGGGCCTCTGTCCCTGCCCCCCCCCCCAGGGAAGTAAAGGACAGAGAAAGGGAAAAACCAGAGGGCACAAAAAACAGCCTAACTGCCTTTATAATTTCCCCTTGTCAATTCTGTGTAGGATGCACGATAAAACAGAAGGTGTTAAACCAAGATAGGAACCATTCTGACGAAATGTATGAAGGAGGTTGTCTGTGCAGGACCTACAGCATATATGAAGTTGCTCAACAACAAATGCTCAGCCGGTGAGGAGGGTTTGATAAGGCGCAGAAGGTCACCAAAGCAGTGAGGGAAGATGAAGGTAGCCTTATTCAGTCCTGAAGTTATTCTCGTCATATGGAACTTTATAAATCTTCTTCAACTGCCATAGGCGATCAAAGCAAGAAAACGTGCAGGAAAGACAATGAAGCCAAGGCCTTCTCTGCTTAGGTCCAGCATTGCACAAATGCATGCAGTAGACTACTGGGGTCCAGCCTCGGCAGGTCTCCGGGTCCCCAAAGGATGGACAGTAGGGGTGAAGGGGAAACGGATCCGGACACCACCAGTAGAGTCCGGAGGACAGGGGAAACGAATCCAAACACCCTCTCTCTGGAGTGCTGGAGGACAGCTGGGCCTCTTTGCTCCAACTGACACCCCGTGAGAATTTCTTTTTATTTTTATAGGGTTTTTTTTTTTTTTTTACAATCAACAACAGATGGATGTTATAAATCGTCAAGGGCTGACACATGAGCAAAAGACACAGAACATTTCAATTTTTACAAATGATTGTTCTTATCAATCAAATGACTAAGAATAATATTAACTATCTTAAGCACTAATAATTGGCTAGACATATATATTTTTTCTTAGGTCCTAGATAACTCTAAATTAGTAATTAAAAATATATGTAAAGGTAGGTCTCGTGCTTAGGAAATTTAAGAGAGAGAGATGTCATGTAAGTCAGAGTATTCCTAACCCAATTAGCTGCCTTTGAAGTGTATTTCTAGGCACAGATGGTCTTATCTACAACTTTCTGAAGTATAAATCCTAACTAACATTCATGGTTTTTCACTAAATTTCCTATTAAAATATTTTCTTTTCCTATATCTCTGGTTCAATAAACATTCTTGCTCAATGATAAATTTTGAATCTCAGAGAGAATTGTTTATTTTAAGCAATGGCTTCTTCCAGTAATTAGCAAACTTTTTCTTTCAGCGTTCAGGTGGCTGACTTGCTTAATGGCTAATTCTTCTACTTAACGCTTTCATCTGTGGGGAACAGCCATGATAATCAGGAACCTTAGTTGTAAATGCAGGTCAGTGAGAATTTCTAATTCTCAACAGCGCAGCCAAAGTATGCAACCCATAGGCTAGACTTGTGGAGAACTGCCCAAAAGTTGCCTTTCGCTGTGCAGAGGCGTCCTACCCATTCTGACTGTGCCAAGAAATGGGTGTGGGCTGGTTCTCCACAAATCAGCGTTCATGGACTGGGTGTAGGCTGGCCCACAACAGTAGACAGCAGTAGAAGAATTCAGATCACTTTAAAAAGGGGATGGCAATTCTGTACCTGAAACCAATCACACACAGAGAATCCTAAGAGTGCATTCTCTAAGTTAGCCTAAAACGTGGGATTGGTCAAAGAAAGTGACCAGTGTACACATAATGTCCTGAATCAATGTGACACCCAGAAGAGAACAACAGAGATAAAGCCCAAAACTAGAATCCACCAGAAAAATGCTCCTTAATGACCCCTGGCTCAGGGTTTCACTGTTACTCTACAGAGCCTGGCTTCTCACGGTAAACGCCAGAACCAGAATTGTACTCCTCTGGTTGTTTTAATTTAGCATGTATATATTTTGAGATACACACACATATATTCACCATGTTCTTAAGTTAACTGCTTAATAAATTCTGTGTGGTTTATTCTACAGTTTCGGTTCAGCTCCTATCAACTCCTCTTCTTGTAGCTTTTATTGAAAGTCAACATAAAAGAATTTGGGGGAATGTTGTTAAGAAATACCTGAAATGGACCCCACTGACATTGCTGTGAAGTCTGTGGTGCCAGGAGAGGGAAGCTTATAAAGCTGCCACCCTTAAAGGAGTCTTATCTAGATGAGCCACATGTGACCCTGCACAGGATGTTAAAACTCCTTAAAATTCATATTCTATCAGGATGCCATTTATAGTATAATTGAAAAAGGTGGAATTATCATTACATAAAATGCTAAATGACAATAGGAGCTAAAATTAATAAATGATATCATGAAACAATATATGACTTATTGCTAAATGAATGTTACTGATCAGAGTTGCTACAGGATATCAGAAAAGTGATAAAGAAATCAAAGAAGAACTAATAAATGGAGACACATTCCATGTTTACGGATTTACAGACAATATGGTCAGGATGTCAGTCCTTCCCAACTTGATCTATAGAGTCAACACAATCCCAATCAGAATCCCAGCAAGTCATTTTGCAAATATCAGCTAATTTATTCTAAAGTTTATAGGGAAAGACAAAAAGACCCAGAACAGTCAACACAATATTGAAGAAGAACAGAGTTGGAAGACTGACTTCAATAAAGCTACAGTAATCAAGACAATGTGGTATTAGCAAAAGAGGAGACAAACAGATCAATGGAACAGAACACAGAGCCCAGAAAGAGACCCGCATAATCAACCAACCTTCAACAAAGGAGCAAAGGCAACACTATGGAGCAAAGACAGTCTCTTCAACAAATGGTGCTAGAACTACTGGACATCCACATGCAAAAAGATGAATCTAGACACAGACCTTACACCCTTCACAAGAATTAACTCAGAATGGATCATAGACCTCAATGTAAAACAAAACGCTAAAACTCCTAGAACATAGATGACCTTGGGTATGATGATTACTTTATAGAGACAATGCCAACCACGCAATCCATGAAAAAAGTCATTGATAAGCTAGACTTCATTAAAATTAAAAACTTCTGTTCTGAAAAAGACAATATCAAGATAATGATAAGACAAGCCACAGACTAGGAGAAAATATTTGCAAAAGACACATCTGATAAAGGATTATTGTCCAAAATACACAAAAAATTCTTCAATTCAACAATAAGAAAACAAAAAAATCTGATTTTAAAAAATGGGCCAAACACCTTAACAGACACCTCACCAAAGAGACAGTCAGATGGCAAATAAGCATATGAAAAGATGTTTCACATCATATGTCATTAGAGAAATGCAAATTAAGACAGCAATAAGATAGCACTATACACCTATTGGAATGCCATAACCCAGAACACTGAAAACACCAAATGCTGATGAGGTAAAGCAACCAAGATTGCTGGTGAGAATGTAAAATGCTACAGCCGCTTTGGAAGATAAAACCAAACATTCTCTTACCATATGATCCAGGAATCTGGGCTCTTTGTTATTTACCCAAAGGAGTTGAAAACATATGTCCACAAAATACCTGTACATGGACATTTATAGCAGCTTTATTAGTAATTGCCAAAACTTGGAAGCAACCAAGATGACCTTCTGTAGATGAAGATAAATAAACTGGGGCACATCCAGACAGTGGAATATTATTCAGTGCTAAAAACAAATGAGCTATCAAGCCATGAAAAGACACAGAGGAAACTTAAATGCATTACTAAGTAAAAGAAGACGATCTAAAAAGGTTACAAACTATACGATTCCAACTGTGTAACCTTCTGGAAAAGGCAAAACTATGGAGACAGTGGAAGATCAGCTACTGACAGAGGTGCAGGAGGGTAGGGAGAGATAACAAGGCAGAGCACAGAGGATTTGTATGGCAGTGCAAATACTCTGTGATATTATAATGATGGATACATGCCATTACACATTTGTCCAAACCCACAGAATAGCAAACACAAATAGTGAACCCAAAGGTAAACTATGGACTCCGGGTGATTATGATGTGCCAATGTAGGTCCGCCCTTGGTAAAAAATGCACCGCTCTGGCGGGTGATGTTACTATGAGGGAAGACATGCGTGTGTGTGCAGAGGCAGGGAGAAAACTCTGTACCTTCCTCTCTAGTTTGTTATACATCTAAAACTACTCTAAAAAAGTAGTCTTTTTTTTTAAAGTATATGCACTGAAAAATGAATAAAAGTTCATTTGTCACACCACTACTTCTGACCTGCAGAATTATGGGATGTGAACATGGGATGGGACTTGGACGATTTCTTCTGAGGAGGAAGATGAGGCATGGAGGGAGTTCATCACTACTCCAGGCTGGGGAGCAGCAGAACCAGAATAAGACCCCGGTCCTCCAAATTCCAGTTGGTATTCTTGCCCCATAGTGCCTTTCCTCTCCTCCCAATATTTCGTACATAAGAGGCAATCAAATCAAAAGGCAGTGTAAAAATATAACTAGTAAGTACATAGGAGTTTTAAGTGTCTTTGGAGAGCCTTCATGAATAAATATGATTTATTTATTCATATATGAATGTATGCAATTATATTTGCATACATTCTAAAAATATCAGGATAGATACATTTCAAGGATGAATAGTCAAATACACGTACTGCATGATATGAAGCTAAAGGTGTAGGTTCTCTTTATTTTAAGTGGTTTTCAGACTTCAAAGCTTCCAATGCCTATTTACATGCATTTCATTTGATATTCAAAATCTCCATGTACAGAGGTTCTCACTTAACATTGTCCATAGGTTCTGTGACTTCAAATAATGAAACCAATTTCACCACAGGCTAATTGATATAAACAAGACTTAAGTTCCTATGGCATCTCATCAACATAACAACATGACATTAAACAAAACTATGTTTTTCAAGGAGCTGCTGAACAACAGGCAAGACTGGTGTTATCCTCTCTTTCCAGAGGAGAAAACTCAGAATCTAACACTTCTGACTCGTAATCCAGTGCCCCTTCAAGGGCAAAGGGCTGAAATAATTTGACAACAACTTTCTCAATGAACTCTCTAGCCTTTGTTGAAAACTTCAGAACTAATGGTCAAAAAGATTCACAATGTCTGGCTCAAGAAACTTGGGAAATAATCCAGGGGTATAGGTATAAGGTATAAAGCACAAATGCTCTGTAAATTATAAAATTCTACAGAATGTCAGTGGTGGTTGACATTTTCTTTCAGGCACCACTTCCTGAGTTTCTGACCCAGAAATGGAAATGCCATTCAGTTCCAACTACAGCACAGCCAGTGAGACATCCCAGGCCCAGCAGGGCAAGGAGTCAGGACCAGCTGGGGTGTCCCCTTCCCTCTATCAATTCCTTATGCCTCCAGACCCAGTGCTGAAGGGAGGAAATTACAGTCTTCCCATTTTACGACCTTCATGGTGTGGCTGAAGGATTTAAAACAGCCAGCCTGACTGACGGGGAGGCTGGGTGGTTTGGGAAGCCTTCTCTTCATGTTTTATTTGCTTCTGTCACAGTCTGTAGAAGTGATGAAGACTAGTCCTTCCTGGCAGCTGCCTCTGCCAGACCTGCCAACCTGCTGCCGATCTGGGGTTGGGGGTTGGGGTCAGGGATGGTGGGCCCGGGAGGGTGGGCCCAATCTGGGGTGGCGGAGTTGCAGTAGACTTTTCTCAGAGCTTTAGATATTAAATATGATGTACAAACCATGGAACTGAGAGGGACTCCAGGGTCGGTCCAACCTAAATTCAGACCCATGCTCCGCCACTGCCTCCCTGTGCAGGTGCGAGCAAATGACTTCGCACCTCTAATGACTTAATGTTCTTCCTTCTGTAACATGAGGACAGGAATAATCCCTTCCCCATATCCTTTCTGTAAGCATTTCATGAGATAATGTGGGCACTTAGCATCAAACTTTACCTCAAACAATAACTGCTAAGTATTGTTATTATTAACATTGATAACAACCATTATCAATTACTATTAAGGGTTTAATATGCTAATGAACTGGTTGGAGCTGAATAAAGGGAAAGACATAAGAGAATTTGGGTCCAGGATCTTTGGATCAACTGATCAGAATACTGATTCTCCTTCCTTCTTTGAAGTGGTTAGAAGAGATTTTTTTTTGTAGGAGGGAGTGCGGGGGCAGGGCGGGGGGGAGGGGAGGTACGTTGGGGGAGAGCAGGTAAAGTGTGTTGATTTTTTTCTGAATGTGTGTGTGTTTTTAAGGGAAAAGGAGGAAAAAGCTTCCTACCTTCCAGCACCCAAAGTCCACTGGGCTTGGAGCGGGTAAAGTCAGGGCCAGCCCCCTAGGAGAAGGTATAGAAGTAGAAGGCAATGACATTGACATTATAGTCCATGGGGAGGAGGGGCCCACACACCTGGTCCCACCAGGGGAGGTGAGCAAGAGTGTCTGGGCTTCATCAGGGTGAACCTAGAGAGGAGTTCTCAGCCTGGATCCCTCTGCCCTGGGTCAGTGCCAAAAGGAAACCGTCCTCCAGGGGCTCCGGGTCTTCCTTACAGAGCCCACACCCACGATGGGGAGGCCGGTCTGAGTGGGAGGAAAACGGTGCATTAAGCACCTTCAGTAGGTAGGAAATTTACTTACACTATCTATGCAACCCTCAGCACCACTATAGTACTTCTACCTTCGTTTTACTGATGATAAAAGTGGAGTTCAGGCAAAGACCGAGGTCACCGTGCCAGTAAGTGACCAATCAATCACAGGAGTGTGACTAAAACCCAGCTCTGTCTAAGGTTCTAAGATCCTTGCCCAGGTCCAAGAAAGAGCTTATGAATCTAGAAGTCTGGAAACTCGTATTGTAGCTGCAATTCTGCCCCTAACTAGCTGGGTGATTTAGACAAGATACGTTGCTTCTGGGGGCTGGAGAGTCCCCCTGGGTTAAATGAGACAGAGGTCTCTATGACTCATAGGGACCTACCATGCCTGCCTGCACTCTGGGAGTGGCAGATCCAGTGTGGCCATTCCAGGCCTCACGCACAGGGAGAGAGCTGCACTCGCCCATGCAGCCCTGGCCCACAGGGCTGGAACCCGACTCTGGCCTTATATCAGCCCTTCCGGCTCTGTCTGCCCAACTTGCTTCCCAGGCATTGCTCTTCATCTTCCGCTCCTCTCCCACCGCTACACATCCAGCCCCCCCCCCCCAAGCTGGGGCAAATACCTATGCCCCTCTGCTCTAAGCCATAAGCTCAACAATGTTCGGATGTACAACGCTGAATTTCATAGTGTCCCTGGAGTAGCATTCAGTCAGGTTAATTGCTATTTATTTCCTTGGAGATTTAGCTATTAACAATTCATATCCTGAAAGCCTGAGAAATCCCCAAATCCTTAAATATTCCAGGGTTAAGAAAGGTATAATATGGTGGTTGCCTCTTTCTCTTACCCCCTCTGCATGCCAAAGCCCATCTGCTTAGCCACAGGAGGAGCCAAGGGATTCTAGGCTACCCTCAGGAGAGCAATTCCTTCATGCCACACTCTCCCCAATACCTCAGAGATGGGCAACTATAAGCCTCCAGTTTTCTCCATAAAGCTGTGAACTAATTCAAAACCTGGGGCCCCAGCTTCACTCAAAGGCACAAAGCATCAGGAGTCTGGGGCGACCCCACACAGCCTCCTGTTGACAATTTATCATCTGAGAACTTCCCACCAGCACCCCAGACCTGGGCGGGGAAATGGAGCTAGGAGGTACCAGCTGTTCTAATGCTATGAGTAACCCTACGAGGGTGAAAGGAGGGATTCACCCCAAGAATGTGGTCCCAGGGAGACAGAGGTGAATGTTTTAGGCTTACAGGGGGCTGTCCTGTAGTGTGCAGGCTAAAAGCACAACCCTGAAGTGGCTCCGTTCTGATATGGGGCATCCCCACTCCTTCACTTACTAGCTCTGTGACCTCCAGAAAGTGATTCAGTCTCTTCTACTTCAGTCTTTTCTGATGTGTAAAATGGAGCTAATTACTTACACAGCGTTTTTGCAAGAATCAAATAAAATAGTACAAAGATCTTTTCGCCTAGTAAATATTATTAAATTATAGTATTGTTCGGGGAACTTGTGATGAGTTCTATGGAAAAGCCTACACTCTCTGATAAATTCAGATTATTTTATATAAAGTTTTCTTAAATGAATTTTGAGACCCCAAAATTCCCACCAGATGAAAACTTGCTTTCTTTAAAATAGGTGTGACAGGCACTTTGGAGAGGGGCTGTATTACTATGTAAAAGAAATGAATACCTAGAGTCCCCCCAGCTCCCCCAAGACATCAACAGTGCTTCTCTGTCTGGGGAGCAGGCTGAGGCAAGGACCCTAAGGGGAGAAGGCCTTGAGTTCTGGGAGAGGCCCGGTGTACAGAGACCAGTTCTCTGAACAGAGAACTCTGGGGTGCCTTCCTGGCTAAAGAATAATCACTGTGACCATGGGAGAGGGGCCTGCCACTCTCACAGTGTCCCTGTGTTCCTCTGGTCCCTCAATGCCAGTGAGCTACTAAATGGAGCACCGGCCTGAGGAGAGCCAGCCAGTCACTCCTCGTGAGACATAAGGATCAGAGGGAGCTGCACAGGCTCCTCATCATTCCTTAGCTACCCTGTCTGCCCTTGATGATCCCCCAAGACCGTGAAGCATATTTGGGGGTGAAGGGGTTCTGCGTGCATGGCAGCCTAGAAACATGGGTGACAGTGGATGGCCATCACTGTCCGACAGATCGCCATGCAGGCTTCTTCTCTGGTGGTCCTGGTCCAGAAAATGGAAACCAGTGGGAAAAGAGACAAAAGGTATGAGACTGGGGAAGATGGGAGCAAGGAATGACTGGGAAAAAGTAAGAACTAATTCTTTCCCACAAGGACCAATAATAAGTGAGCAGGTAGAATGTTCTTGAGTGAAAGAAGCAATCAATCAATGGACTTCGATTATTCCAGCTGGCTCTTCAATGGATTGATGCCAAAGGCATCAAAGCAGAAAAGCAAAGGGAGCCAGTGTGGAGGCTGTAGGGATCCCGATGGGCTTGTCTTAGACCTGCATCAGTCCCAGAACCACAGTGTTTAAACATTTGAAATGTCCCACAGTGGAAAACCCCCAAATAAAAGACCCTGCTGAGCCATTTGGCTCAAGGGCAACGTACACCAGAATTACTTCCTGCACCACCTTGTGTTCAACAAACACAAAAATGTGTTTGTTCTGTGAGATTGGCTCATATACATGACAGAAGCTAATCTCCCCACATCCAGAAATGTTTCAAAAAAACAAAAAAGAATTCATAGTTGGCCCCAGACCGACTCCATGCTCAGAATGTTTAATCCCAGGGTTTTCCCCCACTCATGGGTAACAAGGGCATTAATCAGCAGGAGCTCCTTCCCTGTGACTGAACCCCCTCCTCCCGTACATGTCGCCCCACACCACGGCCTCCCTTCAAGCCTCATACACTGAAAGCTTCACAAGCATGTTTGACTCTTTTTTTTCACCATTCCTGATTCCAACGGTCATTATATCCTAATATTTCTTCTGTTAGAAAACCTTTACATTTGTTCTTGGTTTTCCATCTAAATGGCTACAACCCCAGCCCAGGCCCTCATCCCCTTGTATCCCCTTTATGAGTCTCTTCCCACCCCGTCTTCCCTCCAGCACTGTCTGAGAACAAGGTCTTTTCTCACGCCAGGCTGCCATGGCAAGCCAGGGACTCCCCATCTGGACTAAGTCTTGTCTCTCCTTAATCACATTGAACTCATCATCAGCAGGATCGGTTCTATCGCCAAAGTTTGAATTCTGTGGCCTTCCATCCCTGCCTGGCAGAACCTGCCCAGTCTTGGCTAGCTCAGGGATCACTCTATTGTAAAGCCTGCCCTAACTCCCCTAGTAACAAAAGTTCATGTCACTTTGCTCAGTCCTTTTATAACACTTATCCCACTTTATCCTTTAAGGAGTAATTACACAGCTAAATTATTAGCTATTTATCCATCTCACCTGTCCCCTTCCCCCGCCCAACCAGCTCCCTACATAGAGCCTCACAAAAGTAAACTCTGAATAAATATGTATTGAATTTATCCCCACTGCCCTAGCTACACATACCTGCCGTCCATTACTCATATTTACCCTTCCTGATCCCCACCCTTATTAAATCCTACCCACCCTTCAAGTCCTGCCATATCAATCTCATCTCCTAGGACAGGACTACTCTAGACTGGCAGATTAGGGAATCTGACTTGGTAGCAAATATGACGGCAGCAAAGCATTTGAAGAGCATTTCAAGATAGCTTCATGAACAAGCACAGAGAAACAAGGACTAGATACTAAGATATACTATCTGGATGTTATGGTTAGAATAATTAATAACTAATTGAATTACCATATCCAAAGGATATAAGCCTCAAGCCTGTATTTAAATTATTCAGCAAATACTTATTAAGTTCCATATGTTAATGACTTAAAACAAGGTATAGAAGGCACGCTGAATACTTATGTGAGGAAGAACAAGTAACAACTGCCCGCCTATAGGAAAAAGGGAAGGGGAGTTGGACATGGTTTATCAGCAATAGGGTTTTGACTGATCCTAAACTCAATATGTCATAATAGAATGATAGAAGAAGGAAGAAAAGAAGGAGGGAAAGAAGAGAAAGAGAAAGAGAGAAAGAAAGGAAGAGAAAAATAAGTGATCTGGGGTAGAGTAAGTGGAAGGCAAGCAGCGCTTCTCAAATCTTTGTGGCACGCTAGGGAGGCAAACGTGCGATACGTAACAAACAGTTCTATGGTCAAATGCATTAGGGAAATGCAAGGTTAGGTTAAGGTAAACAGGACTACTTGGACCCTTTACTATTTTAACGTACATTCTAAAATCTTCAAGAGGGATGATCGCCTGTAGGATTTTTCAAACGTAGTTGTGAAACTAACTGACCACCCACCCCCGACCTCAGAGCAGGGCACAGGACCTGGGCTGAGCGGAGTCACTTTGGGAAGCATGACTTACACCGAAGGAATTCCTCTCCGCTGGCTCGGCAGAGCCTCTCCAGAGTGCGGCACGCAGCTCCTGGCACCGCAGAGGAAGAGCAATAGAGATCAGTCGGACAGGATTAGGAAGAGCAGTCAGGTTGGCAAAATATTCAAAACCATAATATCTAAGGAATGTTGATAAAACGGCATGTTTTGCCTGAAGAAGAGCTGACTTGGCAGGAGTGTGAGATGATCACAGAAAAGTGAGGGCTAGATAATTGCAATTAAATCTGTAAAGGGCTGTCATATGAGGAAGAAATTAGACTTGCTCGTATGTGACCTTGAAAGATAAAACTATGACCAATGACGGGAATCCTCAGTGAGTTGTATTTCAGCTTATCATATACCATTTCCTTTATACATACTCCTTTTGGCTAAAACTCTGGTGGCTAAACCCAGCTAGGAGTATTGTATCCAAGAGTTTCTGATTCCCTCGCTTTTCATTCTTTGAATCATAAGGGATCAAATGGGGCACCCAAATCCTATCTGAGGTTATTTAAAAAGAGGTGAGTCCAGGGTCCCAGCCAAGACCTTGAGTGCAAGCTAAGAAGCAAACCAGGAAGAACAAAGAACAACCCCAGTCCAAAGGGCAGGAGACAGTAAACAGGATGTAGAGCCAAAAGTCAGGCCCAGGCAGAAAGAAGAGTGAAACGGGTTCAGGTCGAGAACCTAGTCTGGGATCATTGCTGTGAACAGCAACTCATCTACAGGGAATTAGTGTATGAGATGTCAGGCTGGCATAAAGACACAGGATGACATGGGGCCCCAGACAGCCAAGCTCAGCAGCAGGAAGGAGTCTATTTGAAGCCATCCCGGGAGATAATCTGCCATAGGTAATAAGCAGTTAAGTGACATTCATACAAAATACCAATGATTGCATAAACCATGAGTCTCCTTCAATTACCCTCCTAAGACTAATACCGTAAGAATCTTTCTAGCACTTTGAATTTCTTTAGCACTTGTACTAATTGGTTCAACCTCCTCCTTTTACAAATGAGGAGACGGAGGTCCAGAGAGGGGCAATGGCAGAACTTGGTAGATTACGGAAGGGCAGGGTTTGGACCAAGACCTTCCAGACAGCCCATCCCATTCTTGTCCCTTTGTCTCCACCATGGTGCTCAACACAGTGACCAGTTTCCAGTCTCTGCCCCATGAACATCTGTTGAAGTGTAAATGAAGTACACATCAGTGTGGCAAGCACTAGTGTTGACTTCTCTATTCAAATAGCCAAAATGGAAGACTAAGGAACACATGCGGCTTCTTGCTCTGGATGTAGATTGATGTCACTATTTGGTGTGGGAGAGGTGTGACAGGTGGTAAAAGGGCCACCAACCTGGACAACTTCCCTGTAAGGTGAAGCTCTAAGTGCTGACCCAAGGAAGGGCCTGTGAGCCCAGATACACATAAATTCTAAAGTGATGCTGAAGGGCCCTCGGGAGTCTTTGGTCCCTGGCTGCCTATAAGTAAAGTGCAATTTTTATTTGAAATATGGGCTTTAGGTTTTTCCTTGCCTAGTATTTGGGAACTCCCCCAGGTCTCCAGAGTCGTGCCGCTAGAAAAGGCCATTAACTCCCACAACTCAGGGTAAATGCTGCTTCCCAGCCAAGGCTCATAAAATTTCAAACAGAAACCCGTCCGAACCCAGGAAGATCAGCCTCGTTGACAAGAAACACATGGGCAGAGTCAACACATGGAATGCATTTTGCTCTGAACAGCTTCTTTTGATGATGTTTCCAAGGGCTGAGGCTACAGCTCTCTGCACCTCCATGGCAAGTACTCAGCTCTCGTTTCCTTAGGCTTTGGCATGTTGTTAGAGCTCCTAGTTGCAGGACTGTCGACTCTCAATGCCTTCATTGTGCCACAGGAACAGCCCCTGGTCCTGTGGGCATGAACACGCTGCTCATTGCATGTTGTCAACCAGACTGTTACCTCTGCCACAGACTCAGAGTTACAAGTGTGGGCCCTCAGCCATAGGACAGACAGCCTTACATGAATGCTCATCCATGCTCATACTGAGGACAATTTCTCCACTTGTTGCACCTCCCTAAGTGACCCTGTAAGAAGCTGACAATGTGCTCTGACAGGTCTTATCTATTCTTCTAGCTCTCCCCCAGCTGTCATTACTGCTCTCATGAGTACCTTACCCACTGACAGCCCATCCCAGGACCTCAGCCACATCCACTAGTCCCTTCCTCCTCACCCTCAAGCATCTTGTAGGTCTTTCTTGCATCCTACAATGCTTCACCTCCACCATATCCCTTCTCTTCCACCTCGAGCACATCTCTAGGAAATCTTCCTAAGTTGAGCTATCCTAGCCAGGATCATTGCCTTTCTCCTTTCATTTTTAGTGCACTAGTCTTCTGGCCCCATTACAGTGACATGTGCAGGTGGATAAAGTTTGGGGGCATACCACATTTAACTTCTAAAAATTTCTCCTGTTTCACTGTAGTCAATCAGTGCAGTTGGGTGGATAAATGGATGGATGGATGAATTAAAGACATAAATAGTGACTTCCACCAGGCCGTGGACTTTGTCTAACCCTAAGTTCCTATTTTGGTACAAGAATTTTAAACACAGTATTCAAAAAATGTACTAAAGAAAGGTATCTTTCTGTGGCCATGAGGCCAGTTCATTTTCCTGCTACAAAAAACTGCCCAACCTCAAGACCTAAATCATAAAGTCTTTTCTATTCTGAGCACCACAATCAGAAGTCCTGGTCTGTGTTCTGGTCACCACTCTCAGTAAGACCAAGGAGACCCCTCTTTGACTAACTCGGCTCTTCTCGTTGCCAATCACCAGCTGCTCCCGGGCACCCACAAATAGCCTGCTGCCTTAATTACTTCAGGCTGCAATACAAAATACCATCAACTGAATGGCTTATAAACAGAAATTTAGGACTTCTGGTAAAGATAGTAGTATAGGTAAACATGGCTCACCTCCTTGCATAACCACTTCAAAATTACAACTAAACTGTAGAATGACCAGCACTCAGAACCATCTGAAATAGAGTTGAATGGAAGTCTGACACCTACAGAATCAAAGAAACCATATCCATCCAGACTGGTACAAGGGGCGGAGACATGGAACGGGCTGGTCCCATATCCATGTGTGGTGGATAAAATTCTGGAGGGATATCTCAGGAGCAAAGAGTCCCAGCCCCATATTAGGGCCCCCAGCCCAGGGTTCCAATGCCAGAAAGATAAGTCCCCATAACTTCTGCCTGCAAAAACCAGTGGGGATTGAGGATTACGTTGGTAGAAGAAACTTGTAGAGTCCCAAGTAGTTCCCCTTAAAGAACCCACACACTGACTTACTCAGACTCACTCCCTCTGAGTCTCAGCGCTGGGGTAGCAGCTTGAAAGGCACCAGTGGCATACAAGGAGGAATTGAAGTGTCTGGTATCAAGGTGGGAACTGGGGGACAGCTTTCTCCCAGACAGAAAGGTGAGCAGAGGCCATTGTCCCTTTTCCAAACCCTCCTTCCACAGAGCCATGAGCTAACAGGTGAGTGCCATATCTGAGATTCCATCAACCTGGTTAACACCATTTGCCCTGCCCTGGAGATCCCCTGAGAATTTGTCCAACCCAACTTACAGACCCACCCAAGCTGTTAACAGTGACTTTTCCATATGAATGGCTGGTCTTGGCTCATGCTTCACAACTTCCTAAATCCTCTCAAATAAGCAATAACCAACCTCAGTGAGCACCCAGCCCCCATACCTCTTACTAAGTGGCCCCAAGCCTGGCATTAGCAGTAGCTAGCCTAGATTCATAGTTTGGCTTCACCTGGGAATCTCCAAGCCCAGTTCAAGTAGCAGCCTTCTCATATTGCCTTATAGCTCATGCGGGGTGGCCCTGGGCAGAACACAGGTCGGGGCTGACCTTGGCCTGCACCACCTGGAAAACCTCAGAGCCTACATATCTAGTAGATAGCTACAGACCATGTCAGAGCACCATCATCCTGCCCCTCCACAGCTGAATTTTTATGGAGGGGGAGGTTAGTGGTCAGTGGTAACAGTCCTTGCAGCTGACTGGCCTGGGTACATCCCTCCTATTGACCTGTCAACAGCAATCAAGGCCCAACTACAAAAGTAGGGTGTACTCAGCCCAAACAGCATACCTCTGACAGGTTAAAGGGACATTGAGAATCCTCCCTGTTTATGCCCGAGCCGTGACCTTCATTATAAGAATGAAATATAGGCATGCTGTCTCCCAGGGAGAACTGGCCCTTCTCCCCAGGAGATTAGTACTTTTAATATTTAACTGTTCCTTCAGGGAGAACTGGCCCTTCTCCCAGAGGGACCTGTTGGTTAGCTAAGTCACACAAGGCCCTTGGCACATAGCCATTTTGTCTAAAACATATTTAAGCATAGCCCCCAAAGTGGGACTTTGGAATCTCACCTGAGGTAAGGACGCTTCACTTGGAACTTCTCCCAGTCGGACCCTGAATGCTGTCTCTGGGATTCCCCAGCATCTATGTTTGGGTGTTGGTGATTTCCTCTCTGGTGGCATATGCTCTTGACTCTTGCTTTTCTCGCTTAATAAAGTGCTTAACTATTCACCTTTGATTTGGGGTTTTTATTGTCTGCAAATCCAAACTTCCAAATTAAGTGGCCACAATCTCATATGTGCCCTTTAATGGCACAAACTCGAGTACCCAGCTTGGGTGATAGGGGAGGCTGTGCTACTGGACCCTACAGGACACCTGCTATATTAGACCACACTACCAAGACAGGGAGTCATAGCAGCTCTACCTAATACATAGAAACAACAACAGGGAGGCTGCCAAAATGAGGAGAAAAAGAAACATGGCCCAGATGAAAGAACAGATCAAAACTCCAGAAAAAGAACTAAGCAAAATGGAGATAAGTAATCTATCAGATGCAAAGTTCAAAACACTGGTTATAAGCATGTTCAAGGAACTTAGTGAGGACTTTAACAGCATGAAAAGATCTAGTGAGAAACAAAGAATACACTAATTAAAATAAAGAACAATTTATAAGGGAATAACAGTAGAGTGGATGAAGCTGAGAATCAAATCAATTATTTGGAACATAAAGAAGCAAAAAAAAAAAAAAAAACAACCAAAGAGAACAACAAGAAGGAAAAAGAATTAAAAAAAAAAAATGACAGTGTAAGCAGCCTCCAGGACAGCTTCGAGCATTCTAAAATTTACATCATAGGGGTGCCAGAAGGAGAAGAGAAAGAGCAAGACATTGGAAATCTATCTGAAAAAAATAATGTAAGAAAACTTTCCTGATTTGGTGAAGGAGATAGACATGCAAGTCCAAGAAACACAGAGAGTCCCAAACAAGATGGATGCAAAGAGGCACACTCCAAAATGCATCGTAATTAAGATGCCAAAGGTTAAAGATAAAGAGATAATCTTAAAAGCAGCAAGAGAAAAGCAGTTACTTACTTACAGGGGAGTTCCCACAAGACTGTCAGCTGATTTCTTAAAAGAAACTTTGCAGGCTAGAAGGGATTGGAAAGAAATATTCAAAGTCAAAAAAGCAGGGACCTATAGCCAAGATCACTCTACCCAGCAAAGCTATCACTTAGAATCAAAGGGCAGATAAAGAGCTTCCCAGACAAGAAAAAACTAAAGGAATTCCTCATCACCAAATCATTATTCTATGAAATGTTAAAGAGAGTTATTTAAGAAAAGATCAAAACTATGAACAATAAAATGACAATGAATATATATCTATCAACAATTGAATCTAAAAAACAAATTAAGCAAATAAGAACAGAGACAGAATCATGGATATGGAGAGTGTTTTGTAGTTTGCCAGATGGGAGATGAGGGGGAGGGGGGAAAAGACTGGATGAAGAGGTGAGGGGAATAAGAAGTACAAATAGGTAGTTACAGAATAGCAGTGGGGATATAAAGCACAGTATAGGAAATTGAGTAGCCGAAGAACTTATACGCATGACTCATGGACATGAACAATGGTGTGGGGATTGCCTGAGGGAGTGGGGGGGGGGGCGGTGCTGGGTGGAAGGGGGTGAAGGGGGAAAATTTAGGACAATTATAATAACATAATCAATAAAAATATAATTTTAAAAAAGAAATTTAATAGTTCTCACAGTTCTGGAGGCAGGGAACTCCAAGTTCAAGGCGTTGGCAGATTCAATGTCTGGTGTGAGCCCTCTTCCTAGTTCATAGATGACCATATTTTCACCATGTCCTCACATGGTGGAAGGGGTGAGGGAGCTGTCCTGGGCCTCTTTTATAAGGGGACTAATCCCACCCATGAGAGCTCTGCCCTCTATTACCTAATCACTTTCCAAAGGTCCACTTCCTAATACCATCTCCTTGGGGATCAGGATTTCTACTTACAAATTTTGGAGGGACACTTTCATACCACGGCACCTCCCATACCTCATTTTCCTCTCTTTTCTATATATCTAACAGCAATCAAACATGTTCAATTTAAAGATTTTTCCGTTGGCTTTTTTTTTTTTTTTACAAATGAAGAGGAATGAGGGTGGAGAATTAAACATCAGACAGAAGCCATCACTCCACAGAGGAAAGTAGAGAATTTTTTTTTAAAAAGAGCCCCTGCCCAGAGGGCTTGCTATATAAATTAGACACATAGAGGGAGTGCAACAAGACAGGGCAGGCACCCACAGGGAGACAGGTGGCAGCCAAGGATAACTGTCTTTGTTCCTGGCTAGGCCAGTCTGTCACCTGCCACCTTGGAGACAGCTCAGGGGAAGGCTCAAGAGAGAGATTAAGAGAAAGGACAGAGTAGTGAGGAATTACTTCCAATAATAAGTGGAAATGAAGGTATGGCTCAGAGGGGCCCAGACACCTGCTTTCTGGCACCTGTCCTCCCTTATGCATAAGGGGAGGAGAATGAAGGGGAGTATTAGTGAAATAGCTCCCAGCCCCCACATGAGGACCAAACTGAGGGGTGTCCAGGATTTGACACTGGTTTTGCTGTATGTCGTGTGTGTGTGTGTGTGTGTGTTCATTTACTGTCCCATTGTTATTCTTCTAACACGTGTTATTGTGCTGAATCCCTGCGTGTGGGTGACATCTTCCAGTCTCACCCATGCCATAACCCTGAGGCATTCTCTCTTCATAAATTCCAGGGCCAGAGCCCAAAGGCATCTCAGTCCAACACATCTTGTCACATTGAAGTAACAGCAAAATTAAAACATAGACATTGTGCAATGCCTCATTAAGCTCCCCCAATGCACGGTGCAGGCTCGGATTTCCCCACGTAAAACGCTGCTCCTAAGACAACCCACTTAATATGTGGAATATGTAGGTCAAGAAGGGAGGATTTTAACCCTCCTTGAGTTACATCAGTTCAAGTCATGATATTGTAGGAGAGTGTCTTGGGCAAAGTTGATGAAAGCTGGCAAAGTCTGTCCAGTGTGGGACTCAAGCCCGGGTTCATCGAGGATATACTGGGACTTTGTTGGAGACCCACACCACCTACCTCTATTCTGTGGAGTCCACATGAAAACTGCGCCCCTCTCTGCCTGAATCTGCAATCTCATCATAAATAGACAAAAAGCAGCAGTCTGTGAGCACTCAATCCCTTGTCCTTGAGATCACATCACTACTTCCTTTTTTTTTTTTAAGATTGTATTTATTTATTTTCAGAGAGAGGAGAAGGGAAGAAGAAAGAGCAATGTATGGTTGCCTCTCACATGGCCCTCATTGGGGACCTGGCCCACAACCCAGGCATGTGCCCCAACTGGGATTCGAACCGGGGCCTTTTGGTTCCCAGCCCACGCTCAATCCACTGAGCTATACCAGCCGGGCACTACTTCCTTTTTGAGACAGTCACTTCCATTTATTAGACGAGATTGGGCACATTCAGGGTGCTATGGCCGTAGACAGTCACCTCCATTTATTAAGTGGCAGCTCTCTCATTTACATAGCAGTAAATCACAGTACTAGCTGGAATTGAGTTCTTTGTAGTTTTCCCTTTCTTGAGTGATTGCAAAACCTGTTGAAGATGAGTGTTGTAGAGTGAGCCAGACAGAGAAAAGGAGGAGAGATTCACAAGGTTTGACAGTTCTGATGAAGGAACAATTGAAACATCAGAGGCTGATTCTTCAGGAGCCACGAAAATAGGTAGGACCAGAGGGAGGCAAAACCTTTTCTTGGAGAGGAAGGCCTCTGTGGTTTGTAAGAGGGCAACAGCTTTCAGCCTCTTCCAAGCACCCCTACGGCATAGGGAATGGGAAGTGCTTAGACAAGGGGAAGAAAATGGCTCCCTAGGGGTGCTCCTGCCCGAGAGCTGGCTTCCCTGAGTGTGGGCAGGACACTAGACCAACTCCTCAATTCCTGAATTGTCTGGGGGAAAATAAGATGGAGGCACTTCGAGCCTGCCGTTCATTCCTTTGCATTTCCTACTGTGAACGGGGAAAGTTTGGGACAAGCCCTGATGTGTGCAAACAAAAGCTGTCTTTCTGGATTTGCAAGTAGATTAATGGGACTGAGTTTTACAGAAAACGTGTTTCCAAACACATTAGCCACAGGCCAAACATCTCCTCAGAGGAATTTTATTTTTAGAAGAGCCTTAAAAGTATCGTCTTTGTAGGACCTGAGTCTAAATTCAATCCCTCTGATTCCCTGAAACTCCATTTTTCATAGACTCTCTGAGATAGCAGAGCCATTTGACAAGCTCTCCAGAGTGGGGCTGCAGGAGAGAAAACCTCCCTCATGGTTCCTGGGAGTGGAGAGGGTGGGAAGTGCTCCTTCAGACACATGCAGCCATCTCCTGCTTGTAAAGTCATCTGACGGAAACTGCCGGGTGGGAGAACGAAGTTCCTATTTGGCTCTGTCACCGTCTTGGGCATGTCGCAACTCCTCTAAGTCTCCATTTTCCTATTTATATAAGAAAGAATTGCAAACACTATTTCCTTTCTGACCCAGGAATTCCTTTCGGAACTATGAAGACACACCCAAGGCTCCTGCAGCTTCACTAAAGGAGCATACCTATTAGCAGAAATGTGAGTCAATCATACTGGAGGTTTCACAGCTAAAGTGGAAAACAAGTTCATGATTGCTGTTGCAAGCCTCCCAGGAAGCCTGTAAAGCAGGTAATATAGATGAGGATGTTGGGACGTAGATTATGTACGTCTAAGTCTCTTCAGCGGTAAAATGGTATAATTCATCTGCTGTGTCAGTTCCTAACACCTCTTCTAGCTGGATTCTGTGACCAATCGCAGAGAAGTCTGAGGATTAGATAATGATTGAAATAGTTGCTACCAACTGAGATTCTACTATGAGCCATGTGTTGGGGCAGCTATGTTGAATTCTTACAGCAACCCTACAAGCAGGTGGTATTGTCCTCATTTTATAGATCAGGAAAGCAAGAATTCTTACATATACCTGATGGAGTAAAGACTCAGATCTATGCTGAGATTATGAGAGAAAGAATTCCATCAAGGGACCCTTTGGAAAGTCTAACGACCTTCCCAATATTGCCAGGGTCTCAGGGACTTCAACTCAGGGTGCTGTTATCAGGGCCAAGTTTTTAAAACTCACCCAAATCTATATGGCTGCTGTCTGTGGAACATCCAGAAGGTGTGAAAACGACATCAGTCTTCTATGAAGAATTCCTACACGAGGGAAAACCCTCGTGTTCTGGGGGAATCCAGACTTACTAACTTTTCACCTCAGACTACAGCATATTATGGTCATTTTTTAAAAGCAATTATTTGTACATCTGCTAAATATATCAGCCTCTTCATGAAATTATAATCTTTTGGAGAGCAGAATTAAAGCATGCAATCACAGTGATCAACTTAAAGCTGGGTCTGCTCCCTTCAATCAGATTCATGATTCACGTAACCTTTGAATTACTTTACAGAGACAGCACTGAGCATGTGCCACCCCTGTCCTCAATGTGACCTCAGAGCCAAGAATCATCAGACTGAGGAACTCAAGCAATGGAAGTGGAGCCAGCCAGTGCCCTTTACAAGGAAGAGGCCCTTCGATAAAGAAGACCCAGTGCCTAGGCCAAACATGGACAAACATAGAACTGACCAATCAATCCCTGCCAGGCTGGAATTCCTTTGTGCTTTCTCTTGCCCCTTGACCCTATGCCATAAGTGGCCATATTCCAAAACCTGCCAATCAAAACTCACCCTATCAGCATAACCTCATGCCACCCCGTTTTCCCTTTAAACTTGTCTGGACCCCATATCAGGAGGCAGATATGAGCAGCATTTTCTGTCTCCTCACAGGTTGACTCAAGAATACTAAAAGCTTTCTTTTTCTTCAAAGCCAGTGTCATAGTTTTGGCTCCTGGGCGCACTGGGCAGCAGACCCTTGTTCAGTACCAGAGCCCATAGGTTACACTGCATGTCTCTGTTCACAGGGAACATTAAGCAGATCCTCCATAAATACTTCTATGGGGGCCAGGGGGTTGACTGAGCTGCAGGGAAGTTTAGGGAGATGCCAATCTCTCACTCCAAAAATCCCCAAAGAACTGTGTAAAGTAAGGGGGACCGTAAATCTGCATTTGAAAAGAGCCCAAGTAAGCAAGGTGTTGGTCACCCTAACACACCAGAGAATTCACTCTCACACTCAACCCAGCAGGGGTGAAGTTAACACCAGAAACCAGGTAAAAACAAGAGGGTTTTTTCCTTTCTGGACTCTAGCAAAACTGTCACGCTGCAAAATGTGTCTTGTTCTAGGTAGCAAGTAGCCCACGTGCCGTCCGGTTCTCAAGACGGGGCTCATAAAACTCAAGCTCCTGTGAAGGACTTTTGCCAACGTTCTGAGCAGCCATCTGTGCTTCTCCCCCTGGAAGGTTCCTTCCCAGGAATCTATCCATAAATTAGTCACTCTGATCACCAGCCGCCTCCAGGGCAGGCTCATCCTCAGGGGCGTTAGAACCTCCTTCACATGCGGAAGAAAACCTCCCACTCCCGTTGAAAATTGAAAACATACAAAAGCTTTTCAATTTTGGAAGAATCCTTAACTGCAGTAAACACCTCATTACACATGTGTAACTTCATCATTTCACAAATTTTCCACCCCATTTGCCACGGCAGAGTGACATCTCCCTGTGCCCGCAAGCACCACAGGGCATCTTGTCATTAGTCAGTAAGGATTCAGGTGATGCTCTTGCATTTTACCATCAGATAAAACAAGCATAATACAGTTAAACCTGCTGTTGTCCATGCTCCCCCACCCCCACCTCGCCCCAACATACACACCTTCCAAAGTTAATTATAAGTGATTTGGGGATTTCTCCTGAGCTCAGGATTATCCACTGCACTATTCCTCTAGGGTCAACTGCACTGTGGCACCTTCTGTCACCCTGCTTAAAGAAGCAGCACTAACACCTCACCCTGTGGCTCCGTTGGAAAAGGGCGACCAGCAGAATCTCACACAACCGACCTTGCCTCTCAGCAGCACAAATCTGGGACGTGTTAAGGATGTGAAAAACAGCTCCACATCTGCATGGCGCCTTCCTTACTCCAAGCTCGGGAGGCACCAGAGACTCTTCACTGGGGCCTCACTAGCAAAGCAGCATCCTGTCCAGTGCATGAGCCCAGGCCTCCAGGCCCCAACTCCCCCTGACCACAAGAGGCCTCCCTGGCCTTCCGCAGGCAGGTTGGACCACGTCCCTTCTGCATTCCGGACCTGCTGTTCCAGGCCGAATTCCGAGCTGATAAGCCAAACTCCATTTGTTTCCCTTCCCACAAAATTGTAAATGGGAGATGCGTTGCTCTCCATTTCCTGTCTGTCTCCACTGATTTTTAAGAGTTTGCCATTTCCCACCCTCTGGAGATGGATGCCCCTCAGTGACCCATGGTGTCATGCCAAGCAGCTGCACAAACTCCAACCGGTGTGCAGAGCTGACAGTGCTGGCGGGAGCTTGGGGCGTTGTCTCTTCACTCTGAAGAGTGAAGTCTAATGGGGGGAGGGAATCCCAGGGCTGACTCATCCAGGGGCTGGGGCTCCTTGTGCAACTGGCTCTGTTCCCCTCTCCACCCTTGTACTTTCTCCTCTTCCTTTAGGAATCACATCTTTGAACGTCTGATGCTCCATGCGGAAGGAGGGACAGGCGTTATCCCTGTTCCCAAGTTTGCTCATGACAAACAGCAGAAAGATGGAGACCTTGCTCTCCACACTCGATCGTGGGAGATGCGTGCTCACACACAGCTCCCTCCTTGGTCCCTGGAAGGCAGGGTTCTTTTTCGGTTTTGAATTCCCAAGGGAAGTGGCTATTTTGAAACCAGCCTCTGGCCATGCTTGTTGTCCAAAAAGAGGGTGAGAATATCCAGAAGGTGAGAGGCCGTCTGCGGCTGGTTTGAATACATTCTTTAAGTTTTACGTTGAAGTTGATTCTTTCCCCACACGATTTCCATAACGTTCCTTTTCTTTATTTTTCCATGAAAGACTATCCTCTTATACTCTACTGTTTATGACTCTCAAGGCTTAAAAAATCCTGAGAATAAAAGACACAGAACTCCCCCCAAGCATGTTATTAATGCTCAATAATCTGAAACCTGAAACAAAACTGTAAAGTGAACTGAGTTTTTCTCTATCACTCAACACCCACCCCCACGACACACACGTATTTTGCTTGCCTCTTTCCCCACCTTGGTCCACCCCCCCTCCCCCAGCTTCCTGGCAGCCCACAGTGGCACACCCTACCCGCTGCCTTCCTGAGCAGTCCTCAGAGCTCCAAGTTCACTCCTTACCCCATCACTTCATCTCCCAAACTCATTCAAATGAATGTGCTAATAGATGATAATGGGAAATAACAATAACAAACCCTTACATATGTATAGAATGAAATACTTTTCAAAGCACTGGACAGATTTCAAAGCTTTTATATTAATTATTTCGCCTGATAATGTTTTTTATATTGGCCCATTAGGGCTGAAATTTTCTTCTCTATTTTATGGATGAGAAAATTGAGGTTCTTAGAGTTTAACGGTCTGGCCCAAAGCCACAGGGCTAGGAAGATAGGGAGTTGAGCCTAGATCCTAGCATTCTGGAATCTGGTTCCCATACTGCATCTGGACGGTTGCCTCCTTTTGAAAGAGAACAGCTGGAGCAGGGTATGCCGTCATTGTTTCACAAGGCAAAGACAGGCTCGAACTTTTCGGGTACCTGTTCATGGCACAGATTCCTGGGCAGCATCCCAAACATACTGAATCTGAATCTCTGAGATCTGCTATTTAACATCTTAATTTCTAGGATGATTCTTATGTACACTAATGTCTGAGAACCTTTTACTCAAGTAAAAGAACTAGCTTTCTAATGGTGAAATTTCAGACTCCAGAGGAGGGAGAAAAAGAATTAAAGAACTAATTGAGAATGAGAAACTCTTATGTTGAATGCCATTAATACTTCCTGTGCACACAACTATCACGATGCTGCCTGCACACCCTGGGCCAGGCAGACTCTGCTGCCCATTGTTCCTGACCACTACCCCTCGCCCCAAGGCTATTCAACCACAACCAAGAGCGCCCGCTGCGATTTGGAGTGGGGCTCATGTCCTATACGTCCCTCTACTTTCTGTCCTCAGTCTCCATGTTCTGATTTGCTTGATGTTGTTAAATGTAAACTCACAAAAGAGAAGAAAGTGTGAGTATTATGAAAACACTCTCTTCTTTCAAAAATGGTTTTCTCTGCCATCTTGCAAGCATACTACATTATTATCAAGGATTAAATCCCCACAATGACTATAGTCACGTAAAATTCAAAAACATCTGGGTAACTGACTGACCGTTTCTCTTTTCAGTCAAGTGTGCAGCACTGTGGACAACCAGCCCGTGTGCTCCCCCATGGGAACCACTGGGGATGTAAATCCATCCCTCGGTTTTTTAATTAAAGTTGCAAAAACATCGAGAGGGTCTCGCCCTTGTAAACACACGGAGCTTTTTCAGGAAATAGCTCTGTCTCCTGTGTTCACAGATGTCATGGGGCAGTTGGGTGAGAAGGTGTTGTTTTAAAATTCTCAGTCTGTCTCACAAGAGCTTTTTCTTTAGATGGTTCCTGGATAGCATCACCTACTTTTTTTCTCTTTTCAGTTTCATATCATTTCCTCCAGGGGTGTCCAACCTTCTGACATCCCTGGGCCACACAGAAGAAGGGTTGTCTTGGGCCACACATTAAATACATTGCAACACGTAATCACAAAAAAATCTCATCACGTTTTAAGTGAATTTACGATTTTGTGTTGGACCGCACTCATAACCATGCTGAGCCGCATGCAGCCCATGGCCACAGGTTAGAGATCCCTGTGCCTTTCTGCTCTGACTCACTGCTATGGTCTGTTTGTGTCCCCACAAAATTCTCATGTTGAACTTCTAACCGCCAATGCAATGATATTAGGAGCTAGGGCCTCTGGGAGGTGATTAGGTCATGAGGGCAGAGTCCTCAGGAATGGAATCCATGCCCTTATTAAAAAAACCCCAAAAGAGCTCTCTCATCCCTTCTACCATACTACGAGAATACAGCCATCTGTGAACCAGGAAGTGGGCCCGCGCAGACGTCAATGCCGCAATCCTGGACTTCCCAGCCTCCACAACCGAATAGGATTCATGCCCCGAGAGACCAACGTCCCACCATGTGAGGGAGGACACAGCAAGAAGTTGGCAGGTTACTGTCTGGAAGAGGGTCTTCCTCAGAACCTGACCATGCTGGCACCCTGATCTTGGACTTCCATCTGCAGAACCGTGAGAAATAAATTTCTGTTGTTTCTTAGATTCCCAGTCTGTGGATGTTTTTATAGCAGCCAGGACATATTAAGACACTCACTTTCAGTACTTATCATGTGGACCAGAAACAACCCAAAGGCCACCTCCTTAGATGCATGACAGCCATCACCTGCCATTGGGGAGCCATGTTTTCATTATTTGCCTGCTGGGGCTGAGATAGTGAGCAGCTTTGTAGCTACACAATATTGGATGCATCTACCTGACTTTAAACATCTGGGTGAAAAGTAGAAAATCTTTTCAGATAGATGTTCAGTATCACGGTAACAAGGTTCCAGATATCTGACAGATGTTTTTCCTGGAGTTACTGATCTCAGTGTGTCTTTGTAAGCCACTTCGTCAGCAGTAAGCAGCCTTGCAGGTGAGCATTCTGCTCCAAGGAATAGAGGTTCGCTCCTGAAAGGGAAGCCCTGAGTACCTTCATCCCAGCAGGGGATCGAGTCAGTACAGAGACCAAGGGGGAGAAAAACACTTTGCACAGGCAGCAGGGTAAGAAGACTCAACATACAGGAGGTTGGGGTCAGAGATTTGGGGATCTTGACAATAAGCAAGTCTGAGTCCAGAGATATGGCTCACACACACCTAAAGAGAACCGAGGTAAAGATCATTGAAGCTGGCCCCATCAAGGAACTGAGCTGGGAGGGCAGAGAGGCCTCCACAGGGATGCTAGTGTCCTGGAATGATCACGGCATCTCAGCATCTCTCCAGTCATTGAGAACAGCCATAGACTGTCCAGAATTCAGAAGTGACAAGGCAGTAAATGAGACAGTGTGAGAGGGTTGGATCTCCAAAGAGGTGCTGTGCTAAGGAGAAGGTGGAATGAAGGTCTAGAAGCAGAAGAGATGCAGCAATTATGCCATCCAAGCTCCTCATTTGGCACCTATAGGGAGAGAACTGGTGCCCACAGGATTCCCTCACCCTCCTCCCCATTCCCTCCAACCTATCCCACTCCTGTATCCTACCACCCAAGAGATTCTGCCCAAGCTCTCAATCCTTGCACCTGGGCTTCAGGATCAGCTGCTAGGTGCTGGGTACAGAAAGGCCAGAGCAGCAAACAGGACCCCCAGCAGAAGGTGAATGGGGACTTGAGTGAGATTCTGTCCAATGAGAGGACCACAGGGAGGAGGGAGGCCCCCAAGGGAATGCACTCTGAACCTCTCACATCTGGGAGCAAAAGTTAAGGAACAGAGAGCCTGAAAGGCAGAGGAGGGATGAGTGCAGAGAGAGAAACGGTGCTCGGGCCAAGAGAACCCTTGGACTCACACCACTCTTAGACATGAACGAGCCTCTAAAGCCCAGGCTGAGTGTACAACATGACCAGCACCCAAAGACTCAGTGCTGTGGGGAGCTGCAGAAAGCACGGGACTGAGGCACTGGAAACTGAAGTCTAGATCTTACCACCACTAAACTTCTACGTGACCTTAGGCAAGTCATTTAACATTTTAGGCCTTAGTTTCCTCATGTAAGACAAGAGGGTAGGGGTGGGATGATCACTATGGTTTCCCCCAGCTCTGACTTCCAGTCCCATCTGGTTCAGGGAGGAGGGAGATGACGGAAGCACAGAAGCCCTAGATGATGGGGTATTGCTGCCAAAATCACCCTTTCCCCTCCCTCCTCCTGTTCTCTCACTGACATGCCCTTTATTATCTTGTTGTTGATGTAGTGTTTTTTCCCACAGAGCGCTATGGGACAGCACTCAGAGCAGATAGGAGGGCGTGAGTGGGAAGGCGGAGGAAGGGCTCCTCCAAGGTTTCCCAAGTCCCTGTTCTCTAGGACAGCAGGCCGAGGAGGCATGCCGTCCAGACTGGGAATCTGAGACGGTGAAGGTCTCTCAACATCCCCCACCTGCTCCAAACTCCACAACCTTTTCACCCATGTTCCCAGCCCCACTGCTCATTGTTCTCTGCTGTGTCCTGCTTTCTTTCCGAACCTCTCTGGGACTCGGGCTCATTCCTGCTGAAGCCAAGGAGCTGAGTTGGTAGCATCTGCAAAGCCTAATATACTTCTGGTAATGGTTTTTGCTCCATACAAAACATGGCAAAATTTAGTGATTTTAAAGCAACAACTTGCTTTATTCATTCCAATTCTGTGGGTCAGCTGGGTGTTTCTTCTGGTCTGGGATGGACTGTCTGTGGCTAAATGGTCTAAAATAGAGCTGTCCAATAGAAATATAATACAAACCATGTCTGTAATTTAAAATTTTCTAGTAGCCACATTTAAAAAGCAAAGGAAATAGGTGAACTTAATCTTAATAATATATTTTCATTTAACCCAATCTATCAAAAATGTTACTTTAATATGTAATGTAAGAATTCTAAATGAAAGACTACCATTCTTTTTAGCATGCAAGTCTTCATAATCCAGGCTGCACTTTACACTTTCAGCACATGTCACTGTGGACTAGCCACATTTTGAGTGCTTAACAGCTACCGCATAGGACAGTGCAGATCCAGAAAACCCACATTGCACATGAGGTCTCGGCTGGGATGACTGGAAAGGCTGGAGTGTCTGGGGCTTCTTTCCATATAGTCTCTTATCATCCCAGAGGCCAGGCCAGATCTGTTTGCATGATAAAGGAAGAGTTCCTATCAGCAGCAGGACCCCAAAGCACAAGTGATTTTCAAACCTCTATCAGGAGTATCCAACCTTTCGGAGTCGCTGGACCACACTGGAAGAAGAATTGTCTTGGGCCCACGTTAAATACATTGCAACACATAATCAGAAAAAAACCTCACACTGTTTTAAGTAAATTTACAGTTCTGTGTTGGGCCGTGTTCATAGCCATTTGAGCTGCATGTGACCCACAGGCCACAGGTTGGACACGCCTGCCTCAGTTCTGTGTTTGCTAAAGTCCCATTGGCAAAAGCAAGTCCTATAACCTAATCCAGAGTCAATGTGGGGGGATCTCTCTGAGGGTATGGTTTCCAGAAGGTAATTAGGAGGGGGCCATTTCTCCCCAAAGTCCCGGGCACTAGACAGACACCCCATCACCATCACCAGTCTCTTCCTTTCTCCTTAGAAAATTTCAATGCAGAGGAAAGTACAAAAAAGGAAAATTAAATAATCTGTAATCCTACGTCTCACAAATAACCACAGATAATTCTATTTCCCACAGATACTGTTACCTTTCCATTATTTTTTCAATGCATGTATACATAGTCATTTTACAAATTATATACTACTATTTTCACTTAAGAAAACATTCTTAACATTTTCCCATGCAACTAAATACTAAGACATAAATTTTAATGGTCTCATAACATTCTATTGTATGGATATAGCATAATTTATTTAAATAATCCCTTCTTGCTAAAGAATTAAGTTGTTTCTTATTTTTCCATGCTTATAAAAATAAGGAAATGAACCATCTTAGTTCACAGATTTTTCCATTCATTCAAGTCAATTTGTGAAAAATGAACTTCTAAAAATAGAATTTCTAGGTCAAATAATACTGCACATTTCAAAATTTCTGATTAATTCATTGACTCATTCATTCAACAAATAGTCACTAAGCTCCTATAATGTCCAGAGACTCTTAAAGATGCGGGGGTTACGGCAGTGAGGAGAACAGACAAAAAACCCCTCCTTTCATGGAAGCGTTACAGTCTCCTGGAGGAAGGCTTCAATAAGGAAAGAAGCAAAGAGTCTGGTACATTAGAGAGTAATGAATGATGTGGAGAAAAGTTGGTTGGGGATAGGGGACAGGGTGTGCCAAGGTGGGGGAAGGGTTGCAAATACAAAGTAGTCAGCATAGGCCTCACCTCATATGACATTTGCTCAAAATGTATCACTCAGGTCTTTCTTCAGGGTACATAATGGGGTGGGGGCAGGACCCTGGGAGAAAGTACTAAACAGGTGACCACAAAGGTCAGAGTCCAGTTCATCTCCATCCTAGGTCTGCCCTGGGCTATTTTATTTGCCTCCACCTATAAAGAAGTATAGAGTTATAACTAGGCCCCAGCTGTCAAGCTGTGCTCCACAGGGGAGGAGTGCCATGCTGCTAGTCCCATGGCGACGTACACACAGTGGTACTCATAGAACTCTTCGGGACAAATACAGTGAGGGACAAATACATGGGGAAGTGGGGTCTCTGAGTATCTTCCCCATTGGCCAGCTCTCATTGGGACTGACTCTCCTCTTCAGTCTGATTGGCCAGAAACCTCCCAGAAGCTACAATCAATGATGTTTTCTTCAGCAAGCATGGGCCACTCTTTCACTGTTACAGCAAAGCTCTTGTAAATATTGAACATTGAGTATATATATTTAAAGGATTTTTGGAAAATTAAATAAGTGAGTAAATTTATTGAGATAAGAGTAAAGAAATAAAGGAGAAAGAGGGCTTTACCATTCACACAGCCAGCCTGGGGCACTGTGGAGGTGGGGTAAGATTGGAAGGACAGTAGTCTTCTCCTGAAAAGAACTTTGGTCTAGTTGTAATTCTACCACTGATGAGATTCCACGTCCTTGGATGCGGCACTGATCTCTGGAATTGTCATCTTCTTATCTGGATATGGATAACACAAAAAAGTGTACATCTCTACTTTTGAGGACTAGGTCATAGAGGACACCCAGACAGATTTCCCAGAAACCATCCTTTGCTGCTACTCACAAAAGCACTCGTTCATTCAACCAACAAAGTTTATGATGTGCCTGTGATGAGCTTGGACATTGCTCTAGGCGTTCAGAACTATTCTGGGTGTCAGAGACTAACAAGAAAGACAGGTCCTGACCTATCTTCTATGGAAGAGGTTAATACGTAAGTATGTCCAACCAGACAGTCATAGGTACTATCAGGAGAAATTAGGAAAGGGTGATAAAACAAAAAATGACTAAGTGGTTTCTTCAAGCTGGGTGGTCAGGAAGGACCTCTCTGAGCAAGAGACATTTAAGTTATCTGAATGACAAGCAGGAGCCAGACATATGAAAACCCGGCACGAAACGGAGATTCAAATGACCTGAATTGTGTTTAAGAAACAAAGAAGATGCCAGAGTAGCTAAAGCCTGGTGGGTGATGGGAGACTGGTGTGAGATGAAAATCAGGTAAAGAAGCCCGTTTGAATTTTAACCTAAGAGGCATTGAAGAGCTTTGAGGAAGAAAGTGCATATCTAGGAGACTTGACTTAGGGTGGTAAACACACAATATGCGGATGATGTATTATAGAATTGTACACCTGAAACCTATATAATTGTATTAACCAATGTCACCCCAGTAAAGTCAATTAAAAAGGTTTTAAAAAGAAGAAATTGCATATCTGGTTTGTGTATGAAAATTGGAGAAGGGAGTTGAGGATCAGAGTGAAAATAGGAAAACTAGCAGACAGACTACTGCAGTAATCTCGGTGACAGACAGAAGTGGACTGGTTTCGTGGTAGCTTTCAGTGGGATTTCTGATGGATGAGATCTTGGCTAGGATGGATGCTGGGGCAATTTATAGAAATGGAAAAGACTATGGGAGTAGCAGATTTGGGGGTAAAACTAAAAATATAATCTGTTTGGCTTTGTCAAGTTGGAGAAGCTATGACATATCCATTGGAGACCCGGCTGAGCTGGAAATGAGGCCAGCTCAGGTTTTCGAGGCACAAGTCGAAGTTGGCAGGACACAGAGGAGACTGGGTGTCATCTTTTACCTCCTCTCATTGAGTTGTCATCTTTTACCTCCTCTCATTGAGTTGTTGAATGCATCGTTGTGAGGAAAGTAAAAAGCACTAACTCAGCCTCAGAAAACCAGAATTATTATCACTTACTGAGCAAGTTGCTACCCCAGCTCTGATCTTCATTTTGCTTGTCCGTGAAATGGAGGTAGCAACAAGGATACCTACCAAAAAGGGTTGTTCTAAGGATCGAAGGAGCCACCATTTGCGAGTGTGTACAGTAGGGTATCTAGCATGACGTAGGTCTCTTTCAGTGAATGACTGTCTTCTCTATTCGATCTGAAAGACCTTCAAGAAAAATGCAATAAAAATATGGGGGCCACCCTCAGAAGGAGTCTTCACCATGCTTCTCACACTCCCTTATTGCTGACAGCTGTGATAGAGGCAAAATCAACACTGTGCAGAGCCTTCGCTTAAATCTGAAATCAGCTGCTTCTGGGAAAAAACAGTGATGAATCTCTCAACAGCCATGCTATTTATCAGCCCGATAACATATTTTTTCACAGATTATTTAGACTTCAGCCAAGTAAGAAACAGTAAAAATGTATTCTACAAACATTATTAGTGCTTCTGAGTGGAATATTTTTTTAGTTCTCTCTCCTTTTCCTTTAAGAAAGTGCCTGCGAGGAGCCTATTTTGGGGGCTGACTTGAGTTGTTTTCCTGGCTGTCCTCCAGGTTCATAGCCAGGGTTGCTCAAGCTGCAGATAGCGGTTTTGTGGGCTACATGTTGCTGCTTTTAAGTGCCCCAAAGACCTCTCATTCCCATGTCTTCCTAGTCAAAACGGAGGTCCAGGAGTCCTGACCACAAACAACAAGTGCAGATCTTCCAAAGGCAAAGGGTTGAGGAAGGAAGGGGGATGGGCTATTACTTAACTCCACGGTCCTCTGCTCCCTTCTCATGACAGTGGCAATTCCACACTGGACGCGCTCCAGGACCCTGGTGGGAAAATCTGCCGATGAACCGCCGCAGCGAACAGCACCCTTGGGGAATGTTCCTGTGGTGTTTGTGTCATCAAGGGGCCATTTGCGCTCAAGTGGTTTCCACCGACAACGCCATCCCAGCGTGGTGTGTCACTTAGAGGGCACGGGGCAGGGACCTGCTGTGAACCACACCGACCCTCCACGCAGGAGGTGGCTGCTCCACCAAGGCCAGGGGCACAGCAGGGCTGGACAACCTGCGGACAGAGACTGAGAACTGGCCAGCACAAGCGGGTCCTTAATTCTGGGTGAAGAAATTAAGCCTTCACACATCACAGACACAGCTCCTCCTGGGAAAGCACTGACACCAGCCCCTGCTCTGACTTTGCTGGGAACCCAAGAACCTCCCTGGAGCTTCCATCTGAATGGAGAGAGCTTTTCCCTGAACCCTAGGGGCAGGTCCTGCTGGGGTGGAAGGTGGGCGTCTCCTGGTGGCTGCAAGCTGGGTGGTGAGGAAGAGGCAGGAATCCAGGAACCAAACCACAGCCAAGACTCATGTGAGCGTCATCCTGGTAAGGCAGGTCCCTAGGTAGCGGGTCATTCTATGTTTTCATTTTAGTTTATTCCCCAGTGTTATGCATAGCCAACATGTTTCTGGGTTTTTGAGTCAACCCACCATGAAAGCAACTTAATTTTTGTTAAGACTCAGAATTACAAGGCTGATGTTATGTAGATGATGAGGAAAATGTGACTCTTGGGATTCTGTGGTGAAAAGGAGATTATTATAGGAATAGATGAAATGGGAATTATTTCACAATTCTCTGCGCTATTTCCTTTTGTCTCTGTAAGGTCATTGTCCTTATAACTGGGGAAGGATAAGAAATTGTTCCCACATTGTTGGACTGTTTCCTTCAGGATAAAACCAACCCAAACTAGCAGCTCCTGCCCCCAGGCAAAGGACTGCACCAACTAGAATGAGTTCTTACAAACTACCATGTCCCTGAGAGCCGAACATTTAACATTCCCCATCCCTCATTTTAATCACACCAAAGTGCACTCATTAAGGTCCTGGCTGAGCGTGGTGCTGTACCCAGCAAGTGAGGCACATGGCGCCTCTGTTGTCAAAGCAGAGAACAGCATGAGGAAGAAACACAGGCAATTTGACATAAACACTGAACTGAGGATTCCTTTAATCTGTGGTCTACTGTGCCTACAGGATGCTAAACATCTGGATGAAAGATGCAACATTCTGCCAGGAAGCTCACTGTTCTCCCAGATAATCGAGTAGACTTTTATGTGAATTGTATAAACCTAGCAATTATAATAGTTATACCAACTTATATTTCCATATAATTTATAACAGCAGGGTATGTGTGTGTTTGTGTGTATATAAAATTTCATTTTGTTACCATATCCATACGGAATAAGCTTCATTATCCAAGTTTACAGATGAGAAAATTGAGACTCTGTATCAAGCATGTTTTAATCTCCTACTCTGTGCCAATATTCTCAAGGTCTACAAAGGAGAAATAAGAGAGTCCCTGCCCTACAGGTGCTCACAGACCAAGGGAGGAGCTTGAAATTAAATGAACTTGACTTGCACAAGGTCACACAACTATTTAATGTCAGATCTGGAACTCTGTCAAATTTTTTGGCACCAGTCTCAAGCACTCTCTTCACAGCTGCCTCCCATAAAGGCCAGATGCACTTAGAAAGCAGCAAGTTGAAAGGGGAAGGGACGGAGGTGCCACCAGAGTTATGAGTCTCATTATTAACGCTGAGTTCAGAACTGAATACAAGTCATTACAATTACAACTATGAAAACTATGACCAGACATTAGAAAATGCTTTATGTAATGCTGGGTTTAAAAAATCAGAACACAAATGCCATGCCTGGCCACACTCAATGCACACATGGACGGCACACCTGCCCACACTCACTCGATGCACACGTGGATAGGACAAGGAAGACTGTGGGCAAATTTAAACAGCTGACTATTTTTCATGTGGCTGGTTATAGCTGAAATTTCCCTTTATTCTTTCTTCTTCTTTTTCTTATTACTTTATAGTTTTGTTAATGTTGCTAAAACACAAATTATAGGTAGGAAAAAAGAAATAACATAGAAAGATTAAAGCTTTTGTAGCCACACAGACCTCAATTCAAACCTCACTTTTGTTCATGACTAGCTGTATGTTCTTGGGAAAGTTACTTAACGTCTCTGAGCCTTGGTTTCTTTGGCAGAGAATAACGTGAGCCCTGCAGGGTTGTGCTGAGGATTAGAGATCGTGGGTTAGGACACACACAGAGCAGCCACTCAATCTGTAATTATCTTTATTATTATTATATAATGTGAACCAAGAAGTGTGTTGGAGAACAGACAGGCATTGCAGGGCCTGCTGTGAGTCCCAGGTTTGGCCAAGAGCCAGCAGTGGTATCTTCAACCCAAAACACAGCAAAGTGGAATTATCCGTACCAGCAGCAAAAATACATATTAAGCCAGGTCCTTAGAATACACACCTGTAAAACATCACTTGTCCTAAAGAGATTTACCATCCATCTCTTAAACCACTCAATAAACATTTACTACGCACCTCTTATATGTCAGAGACTAAAGGAAGAACCAGGGTATAAAGATAAAGAGGGCTTAGTCCTAACCCTAGTTCACCAAGAAGAAACAGTCATGGGAACAGATAAGTACACTGCAGTGTGGAAAGCTAATTACAAAGTTAGGCATTTGGGGACACAGAGAGATGAACACCCAGTCCAAGCTGGTGAGGGAAGATGAGGAAAGTCTAGGGCAGATTTCAGAAAGCGTTGGCCCAGAGCTGAGCCTTTAAGCATAAGCAGGAGTTAATTAGGAAAAGGGCCTGGGTTGGGGGTAGAGAAGCATCACAGCAGAGAGGAAAATGGAAGGAACAGTGTGTTAGAGAACCATGAGCTGTTCCATTTTGCTCAGAATTTGAAGCAGAGGAATAAGACTGAAGGGGGAAGAATCAGCTCATATGAAGTTTACCCAGACGTGAGTGAAGAGTTTGAAGACAGGGAGGTAGAAGTCAAGGTGGTCAGCTCTACACTTCAGACAAACACTCCAGAGCCATGAAGAGGAAGGATGTAAATGGGACAACCTGGTTGCAGCTAGGGGTCAGTCACCTCTAGGGGTTCAATAGAAAGGGGAGTCTGGACTAGGACAGCAAACACGGACATGAAGATGAGGACCGCAGAAACCAGATGACAAGACAGTGTCTAACCATCCCAAGAGCCCAGTGAAAAGTGGAAAGAAGTACCTCCTTAAGCTCTGAGAACATTTTTCTTGCTGACACGGTCTAGGGAAGCTTCATGAAGAAGGTAGGTCACGAGCAGCCCTTTAAAGAAGAAGACATAGGTAGAGGAAGAGGGGAAATCCCAGGGGAGGGGACGGACTTAAGGAAGCCGAAGAGGCAGTACTTTGTGGGATGTGTTCACTGAAGCAGCAGTTGGGTGGGCAGGACAAGTGTGTGATCTTTGACATCCTCTATATTGTAAATTCTCATCCCTATCACAGGGAAAGCATTTGTGCAAGACAGATTATGTTTTCTCCTCAATATCCTGCTTTCCTGAGACCAGGCATGAAAAGAGGTTTATAATGAGTTCAAGGTCAAGGAAGATTCAGAAATTCTTCTATAGTCCAGAAATGAAAAGACAGAGCCCCTCTGTCTTCGGCATAAATGGTCTGGTACCGTGTGGTGACTCCCGGCTCTGGCCAGACAGAGAGGGGACTCCTTCCTCAGTCCTGCTTTCTCATTCCCCCTCTCCCTGCCCTCCAGCAGCAGACCAGAGTGACTGACAGACCAGATGTGCTACATGGAGAAAAGAAGAAGATGATGGGGGAGAGTGGGGAGAAAAGTGCTAAAGTGACTAAGGATCGGGGTGGGGGCAGAAAGGCAGTGCTCAAGGTCACAGGTTCCCTTGCCAGCCTGACTGTCAGAGGGGTGCTCAGAGTTAGAACAGGAGCCGACAAACTTGTTCTGTAAAGGGTCAGATAGGACGCATTTCCGCTTTATGAGCTACTCGCTCTCTCAACTATTCATGTCTGCCATTTAGCACGAAAGTGATCGTAGACAATAGGTAAATAAATGAGCATAGCTCTGTTTTGGTAGAACTTTGTTTGTGGACATTAGGATTTGAATTTTATAATATGTTCACATGCCACAGAATATTCTTCTCTGATTTTTTTCCTACTTCTTAAAAATGTAAAAGTCATTCTTAGCTCACATACAGAAACAGGCAGTGGACTGGGTTTGGTCTGTGGAGTGAGGTTTGCCATCCCCGGATTCGAATAACGGTCTCATGGCAGACACAGAGCTGGGAGGGGTCACCTGGCATACAGAAGCTGCTCCCAGACCTACAGTCCCGTGGGTTCAGGATGGGATGGGACACAGGACCAAAACTAAAGAACTGTTTTCCATGCTTTTCTGGATTCCACGAGAGTTTCCCTGGCTGACAATAAGTTGTTCCCTGGCTAAACAGTAGTAGACTTTTGCAACAGTAGTGCCATCCTTTTTCCCATAATTAAGAAAGTAGTGATGGGGGTCTTTACTGTTGTAGATGGCAACAGTAGTGCCATCCTTTTTCCCATAATTAAGAAAGTAGTGATGGGGGTCTTACATCACTTTTATATTAATTAAATTTTGAAATACTGGCTTCCTATATTTCTATCAACCATATCATGGTATTCAAAAACCCAATAATAAAACAAAAGTCATGCATATTTGGGTTATAACATGTTCCTCTGGTTACTAAAAAGCCAGGTAACAGCTGGGGCTGAGCCTGTGAGCAACTTGTCCTCCCTGCGGCCTCAGGTGCGCATCTGGGAAACGGGCAGAACTTCCTCAGCAGCTGTAAGACTCGCCCTTGTCCGACTGGCCACTCCAACCTGCGAGGCCACGGACTGTCTGCGACACACAGTACTTTATCTGTCCTCCCAAGCCTCCATCGCTTCCCTCGCTGGGTGCTAAATGATCTTCCCTAGTTTCCAAAGCTTTATGTGGTCTTGCTTGGAAAGCACCTGAGACGCCGCAGGCTTTGACTTTGCTCCTGGCTGCGTAGCTAGGAGTAGCTGTGCATCAGAAGGTGATTAGGAAGATTGAGTGCAAGACTCCTGACAAAGAGCCCAACCATGTTCCCTGGCCTGGGCACAAGTCTCCAGATTTCCTTAAAATAAATCATTAATACCATGTCCAATTCAGGCTGTAACACCCTCAGCCCCTGATCCACTGCCCCCAGAATAGGTTTCATGTTGTTACATTTCTCTTCTGCTCCTTGGAAGCAGTTATTCCCCTTATTAGAGAGAACGTTTGGGATGCTCCCACTGACCTGTTGCCTTACCTATATTCTAACTTCCCAGCTACCACACCAGACTTTCTCCTTCCCTAACACTCAGATCTTTTAGAGGTGGGTACAACAAGAAGGAGTCCAGGAGAAGAGAAGCCCTAGAGGAACTACGGATGCATGTTGAAGGCTCTTGTTTCCGATGCTCCTCCTGTCCTCAGCTGTCCCTGAAGACAGAGAAAGGAGCCAGCCACTAGATCCACTCAGGACCTAAAAAGTGTGTGAGCCACAGAACTCAAAACCGAGAGGACCCTGCAAAACATTTCACAGAACCAACTACGGCAAGCTGTGCTGGGTACATTTCCAACAAGTCAAAGGTCACAGGACTTGCCTGGCTTTTAGTGGAGAGCCTGGCCCTCAATGTTGGGAGGAGCAGGCGTGGTGGGGGAGGGAAGCACTCTTCCCAGCTCCAGTTGAAACCCACTCCTCTGCCATGAGGCACCAGGTCCATTCGGCTTGCTTCCCACAAATCTGGTCCTGAAGCGAGCACACAGCTCTGCTGAAAACATATTCATCCTCTTCTCCCATTTGATCTTTCTTCCACATGCCTTTTGGATTACTGCTGGCATTTTGTTTCCATCTGTTTTCAACTCTTGGTTAGAAACATACAAGCTGGGCTCTAGCCCTCCACAGGGCTGGGGGTCCTCGGCAGGGTGCCGCTCTGAGCAGGGTCCAGGGAAGACCAACTGCATGTCTTATTTCAAGTCAACAGGCACTGAGTAAGAGCACCTCCTCTGTGCCAGGCACTGTGCTCTCTCTCAGGCACCGCTGGGTGCCATGCCTTGCCACTACCCAAAACTCAGCACAGGTTCCCATTTCACTTGGAGTAAAAGCTCAAGTCATTACAGTGAGCTACAAGACCTAAAATGATCCCCTCCCCAGTCACCCCGCCCACATTTCTGACTTCATCTCCTGCAGCCCGCGCTCTTACTCACTCCCCAAAGCCACCCTGACCTCACTGCTCCTTGTGACCGCGCCAGCCACCATCTGCCTTAGTGCCTTTGCATCAGCTATTCCCTCCACTCCACCCAGAAAGTCCTTTCCCCAGAGTAGCTGACATCCACCTTCTTCAAGTCTTCACTCAAGTATCACCTTTTCAACAAGGTTTACACTGACAATTCTGTTGAAAAAGGCAACACTTCAACAGCATACCTTATCACCTTTCTTACCCTTCTCTAAATTTTCTTCTTCTGTAGCACTTATCACCTACTGCCTTGGCCCAGTTCCCTAGAAAACAGCTTGAAGGAATGCAATCCCAGGGAAGCAGGAATGCGTGGCAAGGGAGGTAAAGCACGGAAGGGGGAGAGCAAGCCTAAGGGAGTCTGTTTCCAAATGATATTAGTGCTGTAACAACTGATGGCCAGGTCCCACAGGACATCTTCAGAAAGGCTAAATGAAGCTAATGCACCTGCGAGCAATGTGCCCAGGAAGAAGAAAGGAATGTATGGTTTAATATCTGTCTCCCATTGGTCGAAGTCTGCCCTCATACTTTAGGTGTTGAGAAAGCAGGTGAAAGCCGCACAGGGCCATCACTGTAGCAGTAACAGGGAAGCCCCAGCATGAGAGGTGGGAGCTGAGAGATGCAGCACTTTCATCTCAGGCGAGGGGCTGGGAGCAACATGAAGGGCAGTCCTAGCCTATAGGAGTGGCATGGAGGACCAGTGGCTCCAGGACTGCAAGCATAGACCAAGCCATTACCAGGGCTGCTCCAGCCAGGTGAGGCCCACCTGTGCATCTGCACTGTGTATAACCTCAATCCTGTAGGACCCTCCAACAGGGTAGCCATCTCCCTCAGCTGGAATATAAGCGTCATAAAGGCAAGATCTTTGTCTCTGTCCCTGAGGCATACCAAGAGTCTGAAACAAGGCCTGGCACATGGATAGGTCCTCAACACCCTGCTCAAAGACTAAAAGGGCTAAGATAATGAAGGCAATCTAGACCCTGCGCTCAGTGAGCTCACAGTGCGCAGGGGAACACAGACCAGAGAACATGTCACGGCAATGCAGAACGAGAGTGCAGTGCTGACTGGAGGCAGGTCAGGCGGCCACAGCAGCACCTGGAAGAGCTGTGGGCAACTGATCTTGAGTCCTGGTGCTTTGACTTTAGATGTGACAGGTTGTACCCAGCCTGGTGTGTCTGATAAAATAAGGACACCAGAGTAGAAAGGCTAGATATGGGCTCTCAACCCAACCTCAGCTGCTAACCGGCCAATGGACCTTTTGAGAGTTATCTACGTAACAGGAATTACTATTTATCAAATACCCACTTTCTGCCAGATTGCAGGCTGAGTAATTTACTGTCTTAGGCTGTTCAGGCTTCTTAATCAGAGTACCACAGGCTGGCTAACTTATACACAACAGATATTTATTTCTCATAGTTCCAGTGTCTAGGAAGCCTAAGGTGAAGGTGCTGGCAAATTTGGTGTCTGGTTTATGATGGCTGTCTTTCCACTATGTTCTCAAAAGGCCGAAGGGATGAGAAAGCTCCCTGAATCTCTTTTATAAGAGCATGAATCCCATTCACGAGGGCAGAATCTTAACCATCTTCCAAAGGCCCCACCTCCTAATACCATCACCTTGGGGGTTAGGGTTGAACATATGAGTCTGGGGGAGGGGGTGGTAATATTTAGTCCATAGCACTTGCACACAATTTCTAATTTCATTCCTACAACAATTCAGTGAGATATAATGATCCTCTTTTAATAACAATCTAAACTGAGCCCAGAAAAGTTTGATGAACCTACCCAAGCTCTCATGCTAAGAAGTGGCAGAGCTAAGATCTGAACTTGAAACTGCCTCTGCCAGAGTCTAAGCTCATAATTACCTCCCTCTAGCATGGTACTGCTGGGTCTTAGTGCCCTCTTTTCTGAAATGAAGAGATCAGATGACATAATCTTTAAAGCCCTTTCCCATTAAACTGCATCCTAAACATGTCAAGTTCAAAGAAAAGTGATCCAGCCCAGACTTGGAGGGAAATGATTAGATATTGTCCAGGACAAATACGCCTACAGTGTGTTGTGGGCCACCAACCAGGCCCAAGTCACCAGCAGCCTCCTTTCAGCCCTCAGACCAGGGGACATAAGTCTCTGTATTCTGCACATGGGGACATGTACAGGAGATCAGCCTGGCCAGGGTAGAGGTGCCACCTGAGGAACTGGAATATGGCATTGTGAAGATATACACAAAGCATCCTCTGCAGTTCCAAGTTATGAAATGTGATTTATGGGAAGCCAACTGGTCACTCACTGCACAGCCTGCAGGTCGGAGGGCAACAGGGCAAGTTCAAAGGCTGTCAGGCAGCAAATACAACTCCAGGCCTCCATCACTGATCTAATCACCACATGCTCTGGTAGAAACAGGATACGGCCACATAGGCAATTCTACATTTTCCTGTAGCCACACTTACATAAGTAAAAAGAAGGAAGTGAAATTAATATTCATAATCTATTTTGTTTAACCCAATACCTCCAAAACATTATCATTTCAACGTGTAATCAATATAAAATTTCATTGAGATATTTATTGTTCATTCTATTCTTCACACTAAGTCTTTGAAATCTGGTGTGTGTTTTACTTAGAGCACATCTCAATTCCAAAGCCACCTTTCAAGGGCTCGGTATGAATTCATATGGATCCAGCGTTCACCTATGAATCGTGGCTGCTGAAGGGGGCAGTGCAGGCCCAGTGCCTGAAGGAGCGACGGAGACAGAAGACACGCGCATGCGCACACTCATACCCCAGCACCAGAGACAACGGGAACTACCAAATCCCCACAGCATCAGGACCAGCGAATGGCACAGTGACAGCCCTGCACCCAGGCTTCTGGGTGCAGCCCTGGGAACAGGCAGAGGCCCTGGGGAAATGGACAGCAACCCGAACACGTACACACAGAGTGCAGAGAAATGAGAGGAAGTCAGCCCCTTGCAGGGGAAAGAAGACATCTGGCTTGCTCCCCTTTGAAGTTCAGCTCACCTTCTAATATCAAAGGTGGCAGACCAAGAAAAAATACCATAGGCTTTTAAGCAATTGAGGCAAGAGGTCCGAGTTCCTTGGTCAGTTTCTTGGGAAATGAATTTCATATGAGATTTGGGAGGGTGGAGGGAGAATTGTCATAACATTAACAATTTGTGTATTTAAGCGGTGTCAAACCACAGGAGCCTGTAGTCCTAACACATTAATGAGAGCCAAGGCCCCGCACGCCATTCACACTGTAATTAATTGCTGCTTGAAACAGACCCACGGAAGCAAGAAGTAGTGGGGAAGATGGGTGTTTTTCGAAACTGAAGGACTTGGAGACTGCCGGGGGGGATTGTGGTTTTTCCAGGAATGGGATGGATTGAAACGGATTTTTTAAAAAAGAAAGAAAACATTTCTAACTCTCCTTGGTAACTCCCGTCCCCCACAACACACACACCCAACGAAACAAGCAAAGCAATAAAGGAAGCACGAGTCTTTTGACACCAAAAGAGGCTGCTTCCCTCTCTGACAGAGTGCGTCCCAGTGTGGGCCTTCCCTGGGCCCGGCTCCCCAGCTCCTCCCCCGTCAAGAGCCAACCATATGGGCAACACTTCAGAACTACACTTGGGGAGTGTTTACTCGCTGCATTCGTGAGGTTGAGACTAGAGCCACATGGAAGGCACATGCAGGAAAGGCGCTGTAATAATTTTATGTTTATAATTCTGGGAGAAGGATGGCAGAGTTGAGGATGGGATTGATCAGGTTCCAAATCTATTTCCTGGAGTCAGATTTAAAAGAGAGACATTAAGGGCAAAATCCCTAATGATGTGGATACGTCGCAACAAGTCACAAGTTTATTTCTACTAGTGTTGGTACATATTTTTTAAATCCGTTGCTTCTTCTCACATGGACCAGCCCATCCTGTCGATGCTTGGAGAACTCTGAAAACTGCCCCCTGGAATAAATCCTTATCGAATTCAGAAAACCTGATTTTCAAAGAGTTCATTTACAGGACAATCACCCCTTTGTTGTAATTCCTTTGTCATTTTTTATTGTTATTGTTCAGATTTTAAGCATTACGATCTGAAAATCTCATCCATTTTCAGTGGTGTCAGCCAGCCATCCAATGCTACTTTGGTTTCCAGATTTCTCCCTGGACAACGAAAGCTTGGAGTGGGTCTGCCCCCATTCTCTGGCACGCCCATGCAAGAAGACATTTCCAGGCCCAAGGAGTCTCTCCAGAGCCTCTTGTCTGAGCTGGTCGTTCCCCTGGAGCTGCTCTGAGTCACTATTCCCCATTGTCTCAATCAGGAGTGGGATGGTCTGGAGCTCCTGCTGGGAAGCAGGTTTTCTAGGCTCCCTAGCATGGCATTCAAATTCCATGCCTCAGGTAGGAAGGCGGTGAGGTAATGAAGAAAATCAGGTGCACTAGAAAACTAGCTGTAAGGATGACTAAGACTAAGTCCTACTGTTGGGACAGCACTTCACAGTTTACAAAATGATTCCACCCACAATATCTCAATTAACCTCACAATCACCCAATGAGACAGAGATTGAACCTGCTTTTTATAACAAGGAAACTGGAGGTAGGTTTGCTGACACATTTCATGTAAAGTCACACACGTGACCCACCGTGGAGCCAGGAGTTGGAGTTGCTCCTCAGATAAGAAACCCAGCCCAGCTCTGTCCGTGTTTCCTCTCCTGAAACCAGCAAGTGAGCCCAGACAGCAGACACGTCCTCACGTGGCCTCACTCCATCAACCCTGAGTGTATAAAGCATGTTAAATCATGAATGAACGTGCCTCTTTTACCTAACATATTCCTAAGTCACTTCCCTCATTGTCTTCGGATGGTGCTTAGGTAAAACAACTCCAATATTCATCCAAAATCAATATAATGAGAGGAAAATAAGTAAAACTTCAACTAAGTATATATTGAGGGTCTACTATGTGAAAAAAAAAAAAACTTGATACTTACTCTCAAATTTACATTGCTTGAGTAGAAAAGTTATAGATCGTTGAGTAGAAAAGTCAGACATCAACCTAGGGTACCCAAAGAAGAGCTGCCGCCATTGTTGAGATGTGAGGTGCATCGTGGGCTGGGGGAGGACCCTGGAGACTCTGTGGAGGAAGAATGGAGCAAGCCCTGGGCAGGGACTCCCCAGCTTCCCTGAAGACAAGAGTTCCCAGGAGCGCTTGTTACAAATACAACTTCCTGGACTTGAACGCCGAATCAGAATTTCCAGGAGGAAAGCCTGGTAAACTAAGTGTTTCACCTGTTCTCCCAGTGATCCTCATCATAGGCTGGGAGCCGTGCAAGGCACAGGTCAGCTCCCGAGGCTGAGACCGGCCAGCTGTGGAAAATTTCTGTGAGCTGTGAGAGGGGAGGGAAAACCCAGGAAATGCGGTGAGAGAGACTGAGAGAGGTGAGAGGTGTAAACTAAGACAAATGTCAAAAGAAGACTCAATTCCAAAATAAGGGCAAGGACAGACAGCAAGACATCAGTAATGCTGTCAGACAGGAAGAGAGAGGGCTCCAGGAGGGAAGAAATTCTGCCTCACACCCGCCCACACATCGGGTGGGCGGCTAGCCACTCGGGCCCTTAACTTCAGGGCCTCACTCGCTGGCACAGTACTTCTGCCTCTGAGCCCATCGTGGGACCGAGGCCAGTCCTTGTCCTCTCGTTTTCGGCTGAGGGGCAGTTGCGGCAGCAGAGTGACCTAAGCTGCTAAATGAACAATACGTTTTGCTCAATACCTGGATTTCTTTTTCTATTCCACCTAGATGCAGCTAAGACTGAGCCCTAGAAGAACCCAGGGGAATTTTGTACCAAAGGAAGCCTCCAGCAGCCAGGGTTCCTGCTCTAAGGGAAATCTGGATTCAAAGCCCAGTTCCAAGAGAACCTCACAGTGCAAACTCATGTCCTTGGCCCTTGGCTTCTTCCTCAATTAAATGATAACAATACCTAACACTTTTATAGTACTCACTACATGGCCAGCATTGTTCTGCATATTTTTGTGATTTAACCCATTTAATTCTCACAGCAACCTTGTAAGGTAGGTTCTTTATTGCCCCTGCTCTACGGATGAGAAAAGCAAAGCATTAAATCTCTTGCCCAACAGGTAATCAACAGACGCGAGAGGCAAACCCAGGCAGTCTGGCTCCAGGGTCTGCCTACTTACACTATCCCTTACCTCCTCTCTACGAAGAACAGCGTCTGGCCTGCACAGAAAGCACAGGTGTGTGTACCTGTGACTGTTGTGTCGGGGGAAGGGGAGATAATCTACTTCAGTGAGATTAGAGACCTGCTGGTGAGTGCTGGCACAATGGATTCTAAGGAGAGGATGGTTCTGGGCAGACTGGGAAATCTTCACAAAGGAAGTCCACGACCCGATGGAGAAAGCCCGAGCAGTGAAGAAGACCCATATGGATAGAGATGGGGAGGAAGGGAATTTTAGGTGAAAACGCTTAGCACCCAGGGGGTCCATTCATGTAATTCAGTAGCTGTTTTGTGAGTGTCTGGTGTGTGCCGGGCCCCCATTCCAGATATAGGGGGCACAGCAGTGAGCAAACAGACACCGTTCCTGCCTTCACAGAGCAGTCAGGGAGGTGGGCAAAAAAGAAAGCCAACAAAGGAATAAAAGAATCAGAAAAGGGATGAATTGTATAAAGGAAGGATCTGGAGAATAAGAAGTGGGTGATTATTTCATCTGCGGTAGCAGGAAGGTCTGTCTGTCTGTGGAGGGAGCTGGGACCTTAATGAGCCAGTGGGTGCAAGAAAGTGGAAGACCAGTGTGATTCAGGAGCACTGGAGGAGGAACAGGTGACAGCAGGAGACAGGCAGCGCCCCTTGGGGACACCACAGGGGGCAGGAGTGCAGCAGGGAGACACTTAAGGGCTTTTGGCAGGAAACACACGCTCCAACTTGTGTTAAAACAAAAATCTTTGCTCACTGGGAGGACAATAACTCTCAGGGATCAGGTGAGGAGACTGTTGCTGTCATCTGAGCAGGAGCAGGTGGTGACTCAGCAGGTGGTAGCCATGGAGGTGGAGAGATGAAGCAAGATTTGAAGTGTATTTTAGATGCAGAACCGACAGGTACTCATAACCGACAGGTTCTTACCACCACCAAAGAGCAAGCTGCATAGACAGCAGGATTCAGACCTCTAGTGGATGCCGTGTTTGCCAAGCACAAATCCTAAGAAAGGGGGCCAGAAAGACCACACACGTGCACAGCTGGTACCGGTGGGAAGGACAGATGGACACAAAGAGACACTCTCTCGGAAGAGGTGGTTCCCGCACCCGTGCCGCTCTCCAGGCACACACAGCTCTGAAAGGTGGATGCGAGAGCCAGCTTCAAGCACTTTTGAGTGAACCTGAATTTACGGCAGTGATCCAAACGGGAACAATAACTGTTCTGTGGAGAGCCGGGCACAATCCCTGCCCTTGGTGCTCAGGGTCAGAAAGACAGCCGCGGTGACTGAGAGTGTCCTGGGACATGGCGTCGGGCCAGGAGACCCTGAGTAGCAAGCAGACTTGCAGAGATGGGGAGAGGAGATGGCCAACAGGGACAACACAGCCACCTGAGAGCTCAAGCACAAGGGGTGACGACACGGTGGCTCGGGGGGAGGGGTGTGGGCAAACCCGAGCTGGGCAAACCCGAGTCAGGCGTTCCAGGAGCATCTCGGTGTCTGCGGCCGCTGTCTACCTTACAGAGAAGGAAAACCAGGCTAGGAAAAGTTAAGTCAGTTTTTTTCAAACTCACATAGCCATTGAATAGTTGGATTTTGATTTAAATTTGGGTCTGTCTGGCCCCAAAGTTCAAACTCTTTCCACCAAGCCATACCTATGTGTAAATACCCCCCACACTGGGCATTCTATGATGGTTGTAAGATGCAAAGTACACAGAACTTGCTGGAGGAGCTCTGCGGGGGCGGTGAGAGGTGACAGAAATTTGGAACTACAGTATAGTTACTGAATTTGACTGGTTTACCAGGAAACGGCAGCAAAGAGGACTTCATGTTGAAAATGTTATTTTTCAGTGTCGCAGAAGAGACCGGATTCTTTGTTTGTAAATTCTCCTTTTATGGACTGTAATTCCAGAGTCGAGGAAACCGCTTGCCCAGCCAAGAGAGGTTGGCATCTCTGGCTCAGGGCTCCAGATTCTAGCAATTTCTCTGCAAACACCCAGGGAGAAGGCCTGCCGGGCCTGGGAGCAAGCTTCCACTGCCCGTCTGCCTCAGCCTGAACCGGGAGCAGAGCCCAGCCTGAAACCCAGGATGAGAGCGCACCCATTACCCAGCATTACTTGGCTGAAAATCTGCACCCTTGTCACCATGAGGTTTTTTTTCCATTGTCGTCACTGGTTTCCCAGCCCCTTACTCTAAGTGGTGCCCTCCCACTTACCCACACAGACGGCTCCCTCTCAGCTCCTGCCAGCCACTGCCTGGACTGAGCACCAAAGAGGAGCCCCCGCGACAGTGTGTCTGGGATTCAGAAATGACTCCACTTTCTCTGCTGCTGAGTCATTGTTATTGGGACAAGGATGACGGGAAAGCCAAAGCCTACTGAAAGAGGGAGTCGCAGTCCCAAGGCCCTCCCCACACTGCCACACTCAGGGCTCCTCCTGAACTGGTGTTCCTGAATGGTGGCAATGTGGTCCATTTCATATTTCCAACAAAAGAAGACAAAGAGAACCAAGACTGTCATTAAACCCCGAAACACGTGGAAGTCCACCACCCCCACCAGAGTGAGCCTCAGCCAGAAAAAAAGCCCAGAAACATTATATTAATTGCCAATAACAGCTCCGCTGGGTAGGGGTTGGGGTGCGGGAAGTGGAAAGAGGACTAAGGGAAGGCATCCAGGACCACCTGCCAAGCAGAGTGGAGGGAGTCGAGGATTTCTGTAAGGGGCTGACCCTCTGGGACTCCATCCAGCTTCTTGGTTCTCTGACGCTAAAGAGAAAAATTTGATTGCTCAAGAAAATTATCTGTGGAGCTCACTGGGACAGGGCCTAGGGGATGATAGTGCTGTACTCTAAGTCAGCCTTGAGGAGAGGCTGCTGTGAGCCAGGCACTGGGCTAGCCCCTGCAGACATGCAGATGATGAAGAGAAGCTCCCCCCGAAGGAGCTAGCTTGCGGTAGTGCAGGACAAACGGGAGAACAGATGTGATGGCTGAATATGATGAACCACTCCCGTAGGCCTGAGCTAAGTTCAGAGACGGAACAAGATATACAGCTCCTTCCCCCCGCCGCTCACAGTCTGGCAGGAAGACAGTGTGATAGCGACTTTGAGAAGGCACCATGTAGCCTATGGCAGGGCCACCCAGACCTGGGCACTCAGGGACACCTCCCAGAAGAGAGGGCTAGACTTAAGGATGAGCAGCAGCTGACCACATAGGGGTGGGGGCCAGGGACGGGGACACAGAGGAGGGGAATGCAGTGCCGTCACACGAGGACTGGTGTGGAAAGCTCAGAGGTGAGAGGAGGCATGGAGCATGTGTGAAACTAAGAGGAGCCCGGTTAAACTCGAGTGTAAAACGGGGGGAGGGGTGAAAGATGGAGCTGGCAGCAGGCAGGGCACGGCAGGAGCTAATAACCGCACAAGAGGAGCGCTTCGGGTGCACAGAGAATGGAGCCATGGGCTGTGTTCAAGGCTGGAGAAGGCTTTGCCAGAAAGAAAAAAAAAATAAAAACTGTTCAAGGATGACTAGGCATTTACCAGAAGAAATGAGAAACACGCTCCAGGCAGAGGAAAAGGTATGTGCAAGAGCTCTCTGGCCCTTTGAAAATCAACCCCACTCTCTCCTCTGATCCCAGGTGGGATGCAATGTACCAAATTCTGTTTGGTGGGGTCATATCAAAGTCAAGATTATGAAGGCTTAAGACCTTCACAAGAAGGGAAAAAGAGGAGGGGACGGGCAGTAAGTATACTTACTGCTTATGTAGGCCAGGTCCTTTCGTGCAGGGGCCTCCTGCTGAGGACAACCTACATCTCCAAAATCGGACACAGAGGCCCACCAAATGAACACACTTTGGGGGAACCAGGGAAGTGATCGCCTCTTTGTGGAGGTTCTGATAAGAAGGTATGGCCTTACTAAGAATATTAAAATACCCTCAAAACAAGAATCCTCAGAAATTATGCCAAATGAATATGCAGCATTTACTCTGTACCAGGCACTGTGCTAAAATCTCCATAAGCATCATCTCCTTGACTTCTCTAATCAACCCAATGACGTGTAAGTGTTCCTGTTACTTTAAAGATAAGGAGGAAGGACTACGTTTACTACATTTACCACCGTTCTGGCCTGCTGCACCCACAGACACATCAGAGCATCACTAAGCCATCTCCCCACAGCGCCACCAGAGAAAACAACATGGAGACCAGCAAGAGAAAGATGCTTTCACGTACGAGTGTGAACCAAAGGGATTATGGCGGGGTTTGTCTGATGTTAAAATCTTGTCATCTTCTCAGGGACCCAGCCTTCCTCAACTTACTAAAGATAAAGCTGCCTCTCCCATGAGGCAGCTGGGCAGTCTTGCGTGCAACACCCCTCCACTCACCTTTTCTTGTGCGACCCCCAAACATGCCCATTTTACAGATGGGGAAATCAAGACTCAGAGCTGTATCTCTTCTAAAGTCTCGCTGCTGATGAAGAGCTCATGCCAGGACTCAAACCAGGTTCTATGTGATTTCAGGAACTAAACCTTCTCACCACACCCACCACATCATGGCCGAGTAGAAGGGACCTGCAGATTTTCCCAGGAGGAGGTGCCTCGCAGCCAGTGAAAGAAAGCTAAGGACCCACTACCCAAGGCCTTTCACCAAGAGAAATTGTACTTTACAAGGATGCTGACATGATTCTTCTGCCAAACACAGGTTCTTCCACAAAAGAAAAAAAAAAAAGGCAATTATCAGGGCCAAAAGGGAGAGAAAGAACATCTGTAAATGAACACAACGCTTGCTCTCCCAGGCAAACTTATGGTTAAACTTTCCTCTCCCACGCCATTGCTGGAACGTAACTCTTACACTGCGGATTCTGTATAAGACGAAATCAGTAAAGTACAGGGGAGGATACGCCCAAGGGTCCTGGTGTAGAAGAGCAAGACAGGTCTCGTGGGGAGGGGAGGTCCACAGGAGGAAGAGCCCGTCTGTGTAGACTTGTACTGATGAAAGCTCTATTGTATGGCATGCCCAAATGCACAGAGTCTCAAGATGCTTATAATCTTGTCCAGAGTGCTAAGAGGTGACGTCAAAGAAAGAGTACTGGACAGAAAGTAGACCAGGGTTCAAGTCCCGGCCTCACTACCATTCCAGAAGTCACAGAAACTCCTCAGGCTCTTATTTTCTTTGTCTGTAACATAAAGACATCAGACTGGATGATCTCTTGAGGCCTCTTTCAGGTCAGGAGCCTGTGACTATAACTCTAATGCCTCTCTCTTTGCATTTTTGATGGGGCCACAGAGTAGCCCACAGAACCAGAACCCTGAGGAGCTATGACTAAAAGGGTTGGAGCCCGAAGATACCCTGTCCACTCCATAGCCTTGGCCACGGCCACCCTGCCATTCAGTCATCAGACTCGGGCAACACTGAGATCTCCGCTCTCCGTGTATCTGCACCCACTTGTTCTCACCTACACCCTGTCCCTTCCTTCTACTGCCAGGCTGTGCCTGCTGGGCCAGTGTGGGTCAGGCCCTTGCAGAAGCCAGAAGATGAATAACACCCCCACACTCAAGAAAAAGATGCCCCCAAGAAGGCAGAGAACTGGCCCTGGGGTTGAGGCAATGTGTGTTGTTATCCAGAGCAGGGGGTTCTGGGTGAGCCAGGAACTCTGTGGCAAGTGTGTGATCTAAGGGATTTCACTTCTCTGAGCCTAAATGTCCTGACATGCAAAAACTAGTGATGATGATGCGACCTGTTGATGAATGGCCTATCTCACAGAGTTGCTGCAATCATCAAATTATATATAAAACTCTAAGGCTTGACAAAGAAAGCAACTGCTGCCCCCAGAGCAAGTCCAATAATGATCAGGAGTCTAGGAGCAGGGCTAAGGGCTACTGTATGTGTGAAGCTCAGTATACACTCACCCAGCACTTTGCCCATTAAAATATTCCCAACTTGCTGTACACTGGTTGGGAAGAAGAGGATTCACTCTCTTCGGGTAGCAGCAAATACAAAGTAGGTACAAGAGAGAGGATCCGGCCACTTAGACCAGACCAGGGAACCCACCAGTCATCACCCAGAAGCAGGAGTCCCCTGGGGCCATGGAGGGAGGGGAGCCTGAAGAGTCCTCTCTTTCCTAACTGAACCAGCTTCCACAGAAAGTAAGTGAGGACAGTCCCCAAGAGAAAGCTGTAGCTGCCCTGGGACAGGGGTCACTTCCTATGCACAGCTCAAGGCCCAGCACCAGAACATCGTGGACACTGATTAAATGTTTGTTGACTGAGTGAATGACTAGAAATGGAGAGGCTGATGGAACAGAAATCCCAGTGAGCAAACTAAGTAGGAGGCTACCGGCCTAATATGGCTGGACTGGCCCCCAGACGAGGCATGGCCCAGAGGCTGAGGTGACCTGGAGATTTAAGGATAGCACTTGAAAAAACCAGACCAGAGAGAGGGTCAGCGTGTGAGTCACCTGTCCCTCAGACCCAGGACCTGTCTGGGAAAGGAGCCAAGGAATGTAAAACTGTGAGTCAGCAGGTTATCTCTGCTACCTTCTGAGTCACCGCCTGAGCCCCTGTGGGCCTATCCTCATGTCGGGGGCGTGGGGCATGTGTGTGGCCGTGTGTTTATATCTACACATTCAGCAGACACCACCAGCCAAGACGAGTCAAGAGTCTCTCTCACGTTTTACTGACGCTGTGTCACTGGGCTGTCCTGTCAGTGACTCACTGCTTACCTGCCCTCCCCCAGGGGAAATGCCTTTCAACAGAGGTGAGGTGAGGCAGGCCTCCGTGTCTCATGGGCCACGAGATGTGCTCGTTCTGCCAGGTTCCGTTTCAGGAGCCGCGTGTCTCCAGGCTCTCTGTGGGCGCCTGATGAGATGAGGCCCAAGCCCAACACTCAGCATGGGGCCCTACCCCAAGCCTAACAGAAACCTGCTCGCCCTCCGCAAAAAGACCTCCCTCAACTGCCCCTCTCCTCCCCTTACTGCCACCTGCTTCTGTACAGGGTCCTAAGGGATAATTACAGAAAAGGCAGCTCACTCCCTGGCTGTTGCAACCTATTATTAGAAAACTCCTGAAGGCCCCAAAGACTTCCCAATTCCCCTCCCTTGCCCTGCCAAAAGAATCTCCAGCAAATCATCCTAGCCTCTGAAATCATTCCTGACATTATTACCAGATGAACCTTCCTCAGATATAGCTCATTGCTCAAAAACTCCCGTCCCATACCAAATTCAGTAAAAACATTTTGGCCCTAATACTGTATAGCTCATTGCCAGCCACTTGTAGGGTGACAGGAAGGAGCTCTGGCAGTCACGCCTGTACCATGTGGCCCCCCGGCACAAATGAATATCCAGGGGGTAGCCCCTGACCCAACCTGGACCAGGCTGAATCCCTTCCTGGGAAATTCTGGGTAGAGGCTCAGAAATTCCAGTCTCAGTCTGAACTAAAGACTTCAACAAGCAAGACGCAAAGACTCAGGAGGTAGGCCCAGCTGGCAGGGTAGCTCAGTTGGTTAGAGCATCATCCCTGATATGCCAAGGTTGCTGGTTCAATTCCTGGTCAGGACACATAACAAGAATCAACCGAGTACATAAATAAGTACAATAATAAATCCATGTTTCTCTCTCTCTTTCTCCCTCCCTCCACCCCTCCTCTCTCTCTGTAAAATCAATTAATCAATCAGTTTTTTTTAAGTTTTAAGAAAAAGACTCAGGAGGTAAGGGAGTTGGGGTGGCTTGGGGGTGGGGTGGGGTGGGGTGGGGTGAGGTCGAGTGGGGCGGGGTAGGGAGGGACTGGGTAGGGGGTGGGCATTTTTCCCATCATGTGACAAGGAAAGTTCAAAAAGCAAGTCCACAATGAGGGCAGGTGACATGTACAAAAAAGCTGAGACGGCAGAAAAATATAGTGCCCAGGTCCCTTACAGTCCCCAGTTCCCAGGGTCCAGTGCTACCCAAAAAGTACTTTCTGTGGTTTTACTGTATAAACATGGAAGGTGGTAGATGAGATAATTAAATATCTACTTACAATAGAAAATTTAATTAGAAAAATACTTAAAGTTATATCATATATAAAACAATTATTTTAGAAAAAAATTTCCACACTCATAGGAAAAAAAGGAAGGAAGATAGGGAGGAAGAAAGAGAGAGGAGAGGGAGGGAGGGGGAAGGAGGGGAGAAAAGGGGACAAAGAAGAAAAAGCAATTTATAGCATCAGAAATGTTATGGTTTCCATCCTTCTTATAGGTGATTATTCATGATCTAAAAATGACCTTCAAAGGGCTTGTCCGTAATTACATTCATCACTCACAAGTGGGAAGCCCTATTTCCAGGAAGAGCCATTTAACCTATACTAAATTTATCTGCCTTTTTCCCCCCTCATGGTTTCTATCTAAAGAACTCTAAAACATCTCCAAGGGCATTGATGAAGCTTGTGTCAGGCTTGGACTTAACCAAACACTATCCTATTGTCCAAAACAAAGTAATAGAGAGAGTTCTCTGTAACGTGAGAGTCCTCGTGTGGCCTCCAATGCAGAGCCACTCCCATGGAGTCATCTGGAGAAATCCTCTCTTACAGTCAGGCGTGCATGTTACTTTATCTCATTGAAACTTGACAAGCACCACGAGGCGCTATTACTACCTTTATTCTATAGACAGGATGGTCAAGGGACTTGGGGGATACATATGAATAAGAACACGCAGGATACAGCAGAGCTTGTTTTGGAAGTCACGGTGTTCTGATTCCTTCTCCTCTAGCTGACAGGTGAAGCAGGGAGGGCTGTATATCTAAGCTGGGACCCTTCTCTCACACCTCTAACTCAGGCTGAGCCATCAGGTACTGATTAACTTTTTCTTAGTCCTGGGCACGTGTACTCATGTGAGGGAGAAAGAAGCTTGCTAGTAAAGCTGATAGTTGTCTTTAAACTGAGTCAAATTGTTCAACAAACTCACTCATTCTCATTTGACTGAGCACCTACTAATGAGCCAAGGGTTCTGCTTCATTTTATCATTAGAACTTCCAAAATCAGGTAGGCATGAACCACACAAGAAGAACAAGCTTGAAATAGTAGAGAGTCTGGAAATCTGGGCCTTAGGAAGGAGATGGGGTAAGACAGCCTTCTCCCATGACTTCTTGTAGGAAAGGCCGGAACTGGCAGGCACATTAACCTGCTGACTGGATTTAATTCTAACTGGGAACTATAACAGTGGTTCACACTTTCTTCCTTTAATCAAAACTGGCATACGTTTAAAAATTATTCATTGCCCAGAGCATGAGTAACTGAAAAACAGTTTTACTATAGACAACCTCCCAGCCCGGGTGGGAGGCTCTCTGGAAGAACCCATAATCTGTCTCTTCCTCTCTCTTTGACTCTGACTCTCTCTCATTTCTCATGTTTTTGGTTCCAAGATATGGAATCGTAGAGAGGAAAGAAAGCAGGGGAGCCAAGAGAAGGGAAAGAGGGGAGAATGGACGTCCTCCGAGAAGTGCGTTTATAATAGCAATACTAATAGCTGGTGTTTGTTGAGCATTTCCTACAGACCAGTCACTGAACTAGTGCTTTATCATGTGTAATCCTCACTAACAGCCTAAAACACTGGCATTATCTTCACACTTCTACAGGGCAGGAAGCTGAGGTCCAAGGTCACTCAGGTAGAAAGTGGCAGGGTCACTCAGCTCAGATCCTGGGCCCTTAGTCCCCAGTTACACTGATTTATGTGGCCCATCTGGATGTTGGTCTTCAGCTGGGCCATGACCAAGTCACATGGCCCCGCATCCATTAGCCAATCTGAAATCCAGGCCAGGTGCTGGGAAGAGTCAATGTGCTTTGAGACAAAGAGAAAGCACATCACCATCCCAGACTAAAGGCCTAGGGGCTCAGACCCAAGCAACTTTCCTGCCACCCTTTTGTCAAGCACACTGTGGTCAGACACAGAGCTTGGCAGCCTCCTCTCACCAGGACCCTGGAATCTTGTGCTCTCAGGAAGACCCTAAGGGGAAAAGGAGCTATTGACCAGGTGATTGTTCAAAAGCCTGGACCTGAATATAAATGGGTTAAATTGCTCTTGAAAGGCAGGCCAGAAAGCAAAGAGACAGGTCCCCTCATTTTCCTAGCCGCAGAGGCCCCCAAACATCCCCAGGGAAGCATAAAGGGGCCACTGCACTGAAGCATCTTGTTTTGATTGCACTGAAAATATCCTGTCACAGCCCAGACCTCGTGCATTCTCCACTCTGTAGGCAGAACACAGAGTGCCGTGCGGAGAGCCCGCCGCTGCACTCAAGGGTATGACAGCCAAGAATGCTTTCATAGTTGTGCTTCGCTGCCTGATTCCGTCTGGAATGCATGGACTGTGTCCCTTTGATCTTGACTGTGGCTGCTCGGAGTACCAGTATTTGCAGCTAGTTCTGTCCTCATTCTCCACCAGTACTGCCTCCTCCCCAGGTTCTTGGACACAGTTCTGTAACTCTACATCGAGAAGTCCCTCCTCCTTCCTTCTCCCCTCACCCCACTTCTGAAAGCATGCTCTCAATTCCAGACCCTCAACATGCTGCGCCGCCACCTATGGTCTTCCTCAGTCCCACAGGCATGAAGGGAAACTCACTCCTCCTCTTCTCAAGACTGCGCCCCAAATACAAGGACCAAACAGCTACATGCTTGGAAACAAGCATCTGGTTAATTGGCTGGTGGTTTTTCGGTTTGTTTGTTTTTTTGCTTTTCATCCAGATGTTGGTGTCATGTAGACCCCAACTGGGAGTTGTGTTTTCTATTATGATTCAGAATAAGTCACACCAACTAGAAAAACTGAGATGCTGTTTCTCCTTTACAAGCAAGGCACTTTCCAGCACTATGCCCAAGAATAAGACCTTAACCTGACAGAGAGAAAGAAAGAAATGTAGCTGTGGATATGCCACTCTTTTTGAAAAATGCACTTCTACAGAAAAAAAAGGTAAAAACAAGATTTCTTGAGTCTGCTTATGGTGGGCTGAATGGTGAGCCCAGAGATACCAGGCCCTAATCTCTAGAACCTATCATGTTACTTTATTTGGAAAAAGGGCTTTTGCAGATGTGATAAAGTTAAAGATCTTGAGATAGAGATGTAATCCTGGGTTATCTGGATAAGCTCCAAGTGCCACCACAGGTATCCTTATAAAAGGGAAACAGAAGGCCCTGACTGACATAGCTCAGTGGGTTGGACATTATCCTGCAAACCAAAAGGTCACTGGTTCGATTCCTGGTCAGAGCACTTGCCTGGGTTGCGGACCAGGCCACCTGCTGGGGGCGTGAGAGAGGCAACTGATCTTCTTTCATACATTGATGTTTCTCTCCCTCTCTTTCTCCCTCCCTTCCCCCTCTCTAAAAATAAATCTTTAAGAAAATAAATAAAAGGGAAGCAGACAGAGATAAGACACACATAGAAGAGGAAAAGTTGTGTGAAGATGAAGGCAGAGATTGGAATGATGCAGACACAAACAAGGGAATGCTGGAAGCTGGAGGGAGACAAGAGGGAGCCCCTGGGGGGACTGTGGTCCCACTGGCATCTTGATTTTGAATTTCTGGCTTCCAGAACTGTGAGAGAATAAATTTCTGTTGTTTTAATCCAAGTTTGTGGTGATTTGTTACAGCCATCTTGGGAAACTAGTACAATGCTTATTTCTAAGAGCCACTGAAGACAAGCCCAGAGGTGGGGGTTAAAGAAAGAACCCGCAGGACTACAGGGGAGGGTTTATTGGTGACTGGGGTTTACCATCCATCTGGGGTCCATTCAGATTAAAGAACGACTGTAGAGCAGAGGGAGAATAATGCCCCCAACAGTAACATCAGGAATCTGAGTGAGGTTAGGAGTTCTTAGTTGGGGTCCCGCCAGTAGGTTCAGGAGGACTCAAGACCTGCTTTGGCTTATCTAGTCCTCCTCCCTGGGAGTTGCTGAGAGATGGGAACACAAGGAAAATCATCAAATGGAAAACCAATATACCTCTATCTAAACTCCTCACTGGCCTTGGGCCTGAGACTCTCCTGCAGAGCTTCCTGGTAAGCTGGGCTGGCACATATGTCCTAGTCTATTGACTGAAGGGTCTTATCACCTTCTGGCCAGTTGTGGAAGACCAAAGAGGTGAGCCCCCACATGCCAGCCCATTGTCCTTCAAATTCTACCCACTAGTAAACGCGGCTCTCTGTCCCAGATTGTGAGTAATATAATTAACCGCTCACCCTCCTCGTCGGACACAAGAAGGAAGTGGAAATAGAGCTAAGCTTATCCCTCTCCTATAAATAGAAACGATGTGGGAACCACAACCTCCCCAGGACTGTTGATTAAATCTCTATTTTGGGGACATGACGATGAGAGTCCATCGTACCTTCTGAGCATGTCAGCCTCCTTCTCTCATTTCCCCCCAAGTGAAAGAGACATTGCGCTAACTTTCCCTGGGTGCCTGCCTTATGTCATGCACTGTCCTAGGCACCGGGGATAGAGCATTAAGAGGAGAGACACAGTCCCTTCCCCCATAAAGGACCACAGATTCCCTCCTGGGCCCAACTTAGCCTTCACCACTCTGAAACAGAGTCCAAGGAAGGCCATCCCAAGCTTAGTTCCTCCCAGCAGGCAGGACTCTGCAGTCACACTTCCTACCCAAAGCCATGCCGGTCTGAAACCTGAGAACTCAATTCTTGGAAGAACCATGTCTTAAGAATATAAGAATCAGATCAAATAAACTTTGAAGAGCATGAAACACTGGGAAAAAATATATGGCATTTATCATTGCAATCTATAACCAGTTAGGTCAGAGGATCAGAAAATTGTGCTGCTGAGGTCAAAATTTGTGGTCTCATTAACCACATTTATTCTCATGTCACATCCTGGACTTAAACCGCAAACAGCTGATTAAGCCACATAGAAAAATCAGCTGACTCCTATCTAGCCTTTTTGAAGATTAGCCAATAGCACCAGCTTCCTTTACAGAGGATGGCATGTTATTTTTGAAACATGAAGAACAGAAAGAAGACAGATCACAAGTCCCAGGAAAATCCAAATCCATGAATAAGCAAGCCATCTATCTAAGGGTGAAGGAGAAGGGGGAAGAGGAGAAGGAAAAGGGAGGAGCAAAAGAAGTAAAAAAAGGAAGAAGAAGAAGAGGAGGAAGAAGAGGGGGAGAAAGAGGAGGAAGGAGGAGGAGGAGATAACACAGGTAAATATTTCTAAATATGCAAATGTTTGTTATAATGCAGAGATGGGAGCTCTGCGTGACTAGAGAAGGGGACTTTGCTCTTTATTTGATAACCATATCCATGCACAAACACTAAAACTAAAACAAATGACAACCAAAACAATTGTTCCAAAATGATGAAATTTGGGGAGTAAGCCTAATTGTTTGATGCTAGTAAAAACAAGCCAGTTTTGACTAATTCCATGGGAAATGGCACCAAGCTTTCCTGTCCAGGATGTGTGGTTACCTGGGTGGCACACTTCCAGAACCAAATATCTCCAATCCCTATTCCTTCAGTCCGAGCTCATCCCTGGCACTCAAGAAACTTCCTGCTAGACCACAACACATTAGGAAGAGAAACCATTGTTTGGGTCAAAATGAGTAGAAAGTGTACCACAGTAGAAGAAACAATAATAGAGAGAAAAAGAGAAAAGAAAGAGAGGAAGTGACAGAGATAAAAACAGTGCAGGAACATGTAATTTGAAGAAGAAATCGGGAACAGGCCACTTTAGAGGTTTGGTTGAACTGAATGAACCAAAGAGAGAGGCCAGTAAAACGTTCCCATTACCCTTCAGCTGGGTTCATTATGTCCTTACAGAACAGCCTGTCCAAGAGTTCACTTGGGTATTTCACAATCATACAGTCATTCATTCACTCATTCACTCACTCATTCATTCAACAATTACTTGTGGCATGCGCGGGGCCCTGGGCTTAGTTCTAAGGAGATAGGAAGGTGAGCACAAACCTGAAGGTAGGATCTTGCACAGACATGAGATGTAAATGTAAATGCGTGCACTATTAGTGTGACCTTCCCATGGGAAGAGTAGAACTTGATAGGGTACATTGTCAAAAAATAAACTTGTTTTATAATATTTTTAGATTTACAGCAAAAATTGTGAATGGTGCACGAAGTTCCCAAACACCTCACACCCAACTTCTCCATTTTTAACATCTTACAATAGTAGGGTACAATTGTCACAATGAATGAACCAATATTGCTTAATTACTATTAATTAAGGTCCATACTTGATTCAGAGTTTCTTGTTTTTACCTAATTTTTTTTTTCCATTCCAGGTTCCCATCTTGGATACCACATTGCATTTTGTCATTATGTCTTCTTAAGCTCTTCTTGGCTGTGACAAGTGATAGCATGTACTTTTAAAGCAACCTTTTTCCTTATACTGTCAGTCCAAATAGGCTTAGTAGACTGCTTATTTCTCTGTCCCTAGGTGAAATCTTGAGCTGATCCTGAAACATTTTCAGTTTCTCACAGAAAATGTCCTATTCAAATACAAAATTATTACTTCCAGTATAATCATTGCTCAAAATTTGGGGGGCAGGAGTCAACAGAGGAACAATCAGAGAAGTGAGCAGAGAAGCATGAGGGCCCAGGAAACCAGCGTCTTATGGAGGTCAGGAAGGAGAGAGTCTCAAGAAAGAAGGGGCAGGGGATGCTGAAGAGAGGCCCTGGCAGAGGAGGAGAAGAGGACTTGGCCATCGGGAGTTTCCTTAACCTTGGAGAAAACAGTTGTATGGAGTGTCAAGAGAAGAAGCCACAGAGGAATAGGCTAAGGGGTGAATATGAGGCCCAAAAATGAAGGCCCCCTCTGTGGACTCCTCTTCTGAGAAGCTGAGTGGTAAATATAAGGTGAAAAACAGCTGACCCCTTAAATGGGTCAACCTATTGAGCAGCCTTGGGGTTAGGGTACATGGTAGTCAGCTTCTAAAAGGTTCCTAATAAGCCCCCTTCTGATACTTACGGCCTTGTGTAATCCCTCCCCTGCAGACGGGCTGGACTAGTGACCACTTCTATCCAACAGAATACAGCTAAAGTGATGGGACGTCACATCTGAGATTAGGTGACAAGCAACAGATTTTTGTCTTACGGACACCCTGCCTTTCTCTCGCTTTTCTCCATGTGCTCACTCTGACGAAGCAGCTGCCATGTTATGAGCTACCTCATGAGGAGGCCCACATAGCAAGGAACTGGGGGTGTCCTTCAGCCAACAGCCAGCAAGGAGCTAAGGCCCTCAGACCAACAGCCCATGAGGAGCTGAGCGCTGCTAAAATCACACGAACGCACTTGGAGGCAGATCCTTCCCTGGCTGAGTCTTGTTGTGGACAGTAGCCCCAGCCAACACGTCGCAGCCTGTGAGAGACTTCGAAGCAGGGGCTCCCCTACACACAACTGGGAGAAAGAAATGCTGTTTTAGCCACTAAATGTTAGGATAATTTGTTACACAGCAATGAGTAGCTAATACAAGTGGTTGGTTTTGATAAGGGAGGCCTGCACATGATTCTAGCTTTAAACTTATTATCCTTCAGAATTACCTTGGAGTCTGTCAAAATGCAGGCGGTGGGCACAAAACTCTAAGGGTTTTATTTAGGCACTGGGGATACAGACCTAACCAGACAGCACTCTTTAGGAAAGGGCCCAAGAAGTGGCATTTTTGGAAGACTTTAGATGATTCTGGGGCAAGTGGGGGAAGGAAGACTCCAGCAAAAAGGAAATACCAAGGGCTGCAGCTCGGAGATGTGGGTCTTGATGTGACAGAGCAGGCAGGCGGGCAAGAGTCCGGGAACCATGGGGACACTGGCTTTGAAGATTTGACTTTTTTCCCCCTGAAAAGGACCTTTGTTTTCTTTTTTTTTTATTTCAATCATTTATTTATTTTCAATTACAGTTGACACACATTATTATATTAGCTTCGGGGGCACATCCCAGTGGTCAGACATTACCTAACTTACTAAGTGATCATCCCAATAAGGCTCGCACGCATCTGATACCGTCCCTAGTTCTTAGACTATTACTGACTATATTCCCTGTGCTGCACTTTACCGTCCCATGACAATTTGACTTCTTTCTCTGAAATATCAGGGAAGAACAAAAGTTGGGGGAAAGATACCTAGAAATTTTGAGACAAAGAAGGAAAAGCCTCGGTCATCTCTGAAGGAAGGATAAGGAGCCATCTACGAAGCCTGAGGAAACAGAATGACTGGTCAAGGTTTAACGAGAAGGAAGGATTTCAGGAAGAATGAGACTGCTCGAGAAAGCTTTGCTAAGTCAGTAAGAATTTTTTAAATCATAGTAGAAGGATAAAGAAGGCCAGAAGATGACGAAGGAGCGTAATTTGGAGGGAAAGGAAGGAGCGCACTCTCTTCCCACTCCTTACTCTGTGAGCCGCTGGGAGTCAAAGGAAAGTGTCTGTTGGAGAAAGGTCCAACAGAATACAGCTTAGGGACAGTACCTAAGGAAAAGGCCAGTTGCTGCTGTGAAAGGTGACAGAGAGCAGTGTTTGGGGAAAGGTGAAGAGGAGCCTGTTCTCAGTAGAGCAGGGGCTCTGCTGGGCCAGCGGAAGAGTCCCGGACAGCAAAGCCAAAGTGTCCTGGGTCGGGGCGGGGCTGAAAGGATAGAAAGAGGAGCGCAGGACTGGGTCACAGGAGGGCGGCAGGCAGAGCCCAGGGAGGCAGAAGGTTGAAGATGGGCTAGAGATTCCTGATAATAATGGGAGGACAGAGCAGAAAGCAGTTAAGTTCATTGATTAACTAACCCCCAACACCGAAGATAAATAGTGACTCATCATCAACAGCAGCACCTACAGCTCCTCTGCAAGCAGGTCCAAGAGGAGGGCTGCCACGCGAGCCTCTCACGGGGCTGCCTCTGATTCCTGGCCTAGACAGAGTGAGGCGCCGGTCTCGGGAAAGCAGCAGGACACGTCCATCCTCAAAATGTGTCAAGTCCATGTTTGCCCTTTAAAACTTTCCATTCATCTCCTATAGGAATTCGCCTACGGCTAACTTGGTATAGAGAAAAGACCCCAAAGCTGAGAGTTAGGAGACCTGGGTCCTTGTCCCAACAAGCTATGTGACCTTAAAAAGCCATCGACCTCCCGGACACCATTTGTGAAGGGCGGAGGTTGAACCAGATGTTCCCTCAAGTCCCTTCCAGCTCCAACATTCTAGGAGCCTGAAAACATGCAACCGTAAGCCAGGTCTAGGGATCATGTAGCTTAGTTCCTGGAATTCCGCTTTAAAAAAAAGAAGGGAAGAACTCCAGCTCTTATCGGTTAGCTACTGGAGACTTCCTATCCATTGATAGGATTCCCTGGGGAAAATGTTTTGAAATAGCGGACATTCCATGAAATGAAATTCTGGGGATTAATCTGCAATAAGGGCTGAAAATTTTCTCCGTGATTTTTCCCAAATGTATGAGAAATCTTCGTCCAATTGGACATGGGGTAGATTCCTTTCTGAAGCATCCTGTTTGCATTTTCGAGACAGGAAAAAAGCACTTAGGCCCAGATATCTTACTCATAGGTTGTAAGGGAAGATGCACTGACAGTGGCCAGTGAATCATGTCTAGGTCATGTCACAGCTAAGGTTTTAAACTAACTCCAAGTATTGCCACACACACATCTACAGATTGTGAAAGAGCTTCAGTCACATCAGTGAAGTGAAAGTGGGACTTTCTCCCTACCTCGACATCCCTGAAGAATGCTCTCTCTTACCACCACTTACTCTCTGATGGGAACTCCTGAGGTCATTTAGTCCCATCTCACATTTTGGAAAATCAGGATAACCTAATAGATGTCTTGACTTACATCCCAAACTTTACATGAAAGAAAGGGGATGAAAAACAGACATAGAAATGTCTTTTGATTTCCAAATGCAGGAAATTTGATGACCCTGGCCAGGACTCTGTTTACTTTTTTCACAATATATTACCAGTAAGAATAAAAACACCCTTGACCGTGCTACACTGTATATTTTAAATATTTTCTACTTTTTTCAGTTGTTCAATAACTATGTAGTTAGCCCTGTGCTAGACGCAAGGAGGGAAGTCAATATCTAGCTATGAGTTATCTACAATGCAATGAAATAAATTCTATAAAAGCCATATGTTAAAAGGAGGATGTCATTAACTCTGCCTCGGGGCAAGGAAGTTGGAGAAGGTGAGTTCTAAAGGGTGAGTAGGAGTCTGGAGATGAGTAAGAGCCGGGCAGGTGATGAATGAGATAGGAACGGCAGTTGAGGCAAACAGAACAGGGCAGAAAAAACCCACAAAAATGGGAGACCACCTGGAAGGATATTCCACGTCCACAGCTTGGAAGAACCACTATTGTAAAGTTTTCGGTTCTCCGTAACTGATCTATAAATTCCACACAGTTCCAATAAAAATTCCAATAGGCTTTTTTTTCTTGTCTAGATATTAGTACACTAATTCTAAAATATGTACAGAAACACAAAGGCCAAGAACAGCCAAGACACTCTTGACAACAAAAAGTTTTTTCCAGATATCAAACTTACTCTAAAACCACAAAAAGTAAGAGAATGGGTTCTGTGCCAAGAGAAAAGACAGACCAACGGAATAAAAGAGCAATTTCAGAAATCCACACATATAGGAACACTTGATTTGTGACCAAAGTATCATTGCAGAGAAGTGGGGAAAGTATCGTATTTTAAATAAGTGGTACTGAGTTGACTGGATATCCATACGGAAAAAAAATAAAGTGAACTCTTACACCACATGCAAAAATCAACTCCAAGAAAAATGTAGCTTTAAATGTGAAAGACAAAATAAAGATTCTAGGCATTAATATTGAGAATACTTTCATGACTGTGAGGAAGGATATATTTCTTCAACAGGAGGTAAAAATGCATTAATCATAAAAAAAAAAGATTGATAAAGTAGGATGCTTTGAAAATAAGAACCTCTGTTCACCAAGACATAATTAAGAGAGTACAAAGGTAAGTCACAAAATAAAAGATGGTACTGGCAATTTATGTAACTGACAAAGGATTTGCATTCGTAAAAACAAAAGAATTCCTAATTAGTAAGAAAAAGATCCCAATAAAAAAAAAGGTGAAAGAGATTTGAGCAGCACTTTATAAAGGATATTACCCAAACGGCCAGTAACAAGGAAAAGTTGTTCAACCTCATTCATTATCAAAAAATGCACAAAATAAAACCACAATGATAGCTAGCTCTACATCTCCATCAGCATGGGTAACATTTTAAAAACTAAAAATCATGAGTGTTGGTAAGGATTTGGAACAGCAGAATTTCTCATACATTGCTAGCGGTTGCATAAGTTGGTAAAGCCAGTCTGGAAAATAGTTTGACATTAAGTATTTTTTAAATTCTGTTTTTCAATTACAGTTGACATACAATATTATATTAGTTTCAAGTGTACGACATAGTGATTAGACATTTGTATACCTTACGAAGTGGTCACCCCAGTAAGTCTAGTACCCATCTGGCACCATGCATCGTTATTACGGTATTATTGACTATCTCCCCTGTGCTGGACTTAACATCCCCGTGACTGTTTTTGTATAACTGGCAAGTTGTACATCTTTATCCCTTTCACCCTTCACCCACCCCTAACCCCTCTCCCTTCTGGTGACCATCAATTCATACTCTGTATCTACGAGTTAGTTTTTGTTTTGTTTATTTTGTTTTTAGATTCCACACATAAGTGAAACCATATCCTATAACCCAGGCATATACCCAACAAAAACGCATGCACATGGGCGCCAAGAGACACGGTCAACGATGTCCATAGTAACCTTCTCTGTAAAAGCCAGAACCGAAAACAGCCCCAATGTCCGCCCTGTGTAAATAAAGTATGATGGTGCACACAGTGTAACACTACACAGCAATCAACTGTATAAACTCTCGGTACATGTAACAACATGAATGAGCCACAGAAACCAGACACAAAAGAACAGTCCTAAAAAAAACAGTAACTGAACAGTCCTAGTTAGATAACCTCCAAATATAGGCAAAACTAAACTGTAGCATCAGAAGTCAAAAATAATGTTACCTTTGAGGAGTGGGCATGAGAGAGGTGGTAATGGTGTTCTCTTTCTTGGTTGGGTAGGGGTTACACAGGTATTTGTTTTGTTATAATTTACTGTGTTACAAATATCTAATTTCTGCATGTGTATTCTATTTCTTAATTAAAAAGTTAAAATAAATTTATGAAATAAAAGTGCCTGTCCTTTGGTAAGGACTCCAAAAACAGTTCCCACAATTATTCTCTCCGCTCCCCTCCCACCCCTGAGCACAGAAAGCAGACTTTCTTCTCCCAAAGGGCTCTCTGAGGAAAATCACAAGCTGTCACAGGCAAATAATGACCTTCCTCTCTCTCTCCCCTTGGGACCAAGGTTATAGATGACGGAAAGGGACCAGAAGGAGCGTCTGTTGTCGCTGTACCAGGCTCAGACTAAGCGGGGGGGCAGGGGGCTCTGGTGATCATCCTTACGTGTCCCTGTCTTCTGCTCCACCACCTTGTAAACTGGTGTGACCAGTGTGGAGGATAACTTAGCACCGCCAATAAAGTTGAAGATGCAAATGCCCTGTGACCCACCAACTCCACCCCTAGGTACCCACCTCGGAGGTACGAAGATGTTGAATGTAGCTTTATTTATAATAGACAAAAAAGAAAAAGAGAAAAAAACCTGGAACAACCTAAATATCCATCAATGTAGGCATGGGTAAGTAAATTATAAAGTAGTCACACAAAGGGCAGTTGTTACTATGAATGAACTAGATCTAATTTATTAACATGGATAAATCTCAAAAATAGATGGCTGAGTAAAATGAGTTGCAAATAATATGAACAGTGGGATATCATTTATGTGTTTTTAAGTATGCAAGACATGTGGCTTATGAATGTAATAAAAGTATGAAGTGACACACAGCAGAGAAGTGGAACCTACAAGAAGGGAGGGTAATGGGGTTTGGGGGACACAGCCGTAACTGAATCTCTCACATTTTATTTCTTCAAATAAGTATCTGAAACAAATATGGCAAAATATTAACAATCATTTAAATCTGGTGATGGGCATATTAGGTATCTATTACATTATTTTTATGTGCTTTTTATGTTAGGAATGTGGCCAAAAAATAATAATAATAATAATGGGTGTGAATTATCTCCCCTGAAACATTCTCTAGGCTCTTACCTTCCTCACAAAGAATAAACTAATTCTGCCAGATTTTCCTCCTTCTTCAAGACACACATGGATTTGTGATAACAAAAGTTGGCAGCAGGGTGCACTCATACTTGTCCAGGCTGTTCCTGACCCAGAAACCTCTCTGACACGGGAAGATGCCCCTCTGTTCTGCTCTGTTTCCCAGGAAGCTGACCCATAAGGACCACAAGCTCCTTGCCTTCTGGCTTCTGGATGGGTTGGCAAATGGGAGAGAGAAGCACAGACAGCTGGACAGGAAGAAAAAAAGGACCAGGTACTAATTCCCTGGCTCCCTCCCTAAAATGACCTAAAGATGGGGAGCAGCTGTGTTTCTCCCCTGAAGGCCACATTCCCTAAATGCAGGCCCCCCTGAGGTCCCCAGTGGCTCCCTGGGCTGCAGCAATACCCCCTTGCCTTTGCTCCACAGGCCTAGGGGTGGGTAATGGCTCCCCACTGTCACTAGCCCCCGGTGCTTCAACATCCCTCCTGGTTTCCCTTCATTCTACCCACGTCTTTATAAAAGGTGCGCTCATTGGATGTCCCCACTTGAACGTGCCATCTATTTCATGCTGATCTCCTGACCTCATGGAGCACAAGGAAATGTGTAGAGCACATGAATGCTCTGAGAGTCTAGGCAATCAGGGAAGCTGCAGAGATAAAGCTCAGGCGTCAGCAAAGCCTTGAGAGGAGCAGAAGTTGGCCAGCTGGTGGAAGGGACGCAATGAAGAGTGGAGTGACAAGAGAGGCAAGACTGAGGGAACATCTTCAGCAAAGCTTTTGTGTTAAGTTGACCGTAGGCAACTGCCAATATTAGACCCTTTTTGCGATACCAAAATAAAAGGCAATTTCATATGGTTCAACTTAACTGGACTCAGACTATGATGACCTTAAATAGCAAAGGGGCTCGACAGGAGCAGAAGGAATAAAAACTGACCCTGTCCATACAGACCGCATGTCAGGAAGAGTGGAGATAACATTAACCCGAAAAGGAGGAAAATCAGCTTTGCCAAGAGTGACGACATGTGTTTTCTATGTTTGATTTCCATTCAGACAGAGCCATAGGTCTCTTCCTGTTCTTGTACTTGAATGTGCAGTCTGGTCCTTACAGAGAAGGTAAATGCACACGGGTTCCCACATCTTGGGCTGCAAATCTTAGGGTTAGACAAGTCCTTAATATACTATCCTCTCATTTCAAAGATTAAAAACATAATGAGGCCCGGAGTGAAGAGTCTTGCCCACTATCACACACATTTGACCCTCTGATAGGCTATCTTGATGGAAAACTTCCAGAAGGAATGTGTGTGGGAGAACTCCAATGATAATTCTATGGAGAGAGAGTAAAGGTCATTACAGGCCAGAGTCAAACCCTGATAGAAGCGAAGAAATAAAAAGTTGTAAGACAGAGAGGATGCTGACAGCCTATTAGCTCAGCTGGAAGAGCAAAGAACGCATATGATGAATTATTTCCTTTTATCAATCTTATCCTTGGACCCAGATTAATCTTTTCCTAGACTTGTTAGGCCGACCAAGACAATAAATCTTCTCAGGTTTGGGGAGAATTAAAAGGCATTTGATATATTTTTCCTGAGCTCATTCCCAGACCCATCATGCTGCTCCTCAAAGCTAATATTTTGGCATTTACTAATCCAGGGAAATTAGGCCATGTACTTGACATTAGCCAATTTAAAACAAAACAAAAACACTAAGTAATATTTAAAGTTGGAATTGTTTTGCTCTCATAATTTCTCTCCTGGCATTTGAGTTAATTGAGTTAATTATAGTCTGGAACCAGATTTTCAGAAGCCTGTGTTCGGGGTGAGAGCAGCCTCCCTGCGTCCCACACAGTTTGGTGCCCTTGACTATCCAAGGTTCTGGTCTTTACCGAATGGTCCTGCATGGTGTAGTGCCTGGGCCTTTTGAAGCACTGCTCGGGCCATTGTAAACAAGGACTGTAGTGGAACTCTGGGGTTTGGGAGTAAAGAGTAAGATGAACTCTAACTGGAGAAGGAGGGTGGTGGCTAAGTGTCACGTTGGGTTGGGGATCTTGCAGGCACACCCACCTTGGTGGACAGCCACAGCCACTGCAAAGCAGGAATGAGGGCAATGCCCTGCAGTCCTCCAGCAGCACATCCGTCCCCTGCCTCTGCCTCTGCCTGCTGGGACAACACAAACTGGCAGCCTGTGCGGTGCTCCAACAACTCATATTTACACAGAAGTTACCGAGTCATGTATTTTAGAACTAAGTCACCGATCACCACTCTAACCCTAAGCCATCGGGCAGAACTGGAAGATGATAAAAAGTCAACAAGATGAATAGTCAAAACATTACCCCCTAGAAGGGGATGACCTAGTTTAGAATTATCACCCTGAAAATAAGAAGACACCGGCCCAGAGATGATGACTTACTGAGGTCCCGGAACCAGTAAGTACAGGGTTGCCCTGGACTTGTCTTTCACGGGCTGGCTGTGGCTCCTGGACCTCCCATCGGCACACAGTGCCCTACTCGCACCGCCAGACGAGCCCTCCTCCACCCCCCCGCTGCCATTTCGTGACTTTGTACTTGTCTTCCGGAAAGAGACTGCATGCATCTTATAAGTATTTCGATTTGGTGTAATTCAAGACACATTTATGCGGGACTCTAAGTGACAGCCCTCGTGCACGTAGTAAGCCCTCAGTCAACATTTGTTAAACTTGTCTACATATGGGAGGCACTTCTAGCATCAGGACTTGAGAGAAGAGAGAATGGGGACCAGGCGTTGGGAAAATGGCTGTGCTATTCCCCTAGTCGCGATGTAATTCGGTCCTGAAGGAGGATTGCGGTGCTGGGGATAGGGATGGAAGTCGTAAGAAAAAGTGTGGAATGCATTAGAGAGTAAAATTGGATGTGAGGAGAGGAAACAAAGGAAGGAATGATAGAAAAACCGTATCTTACACATTTCAAGTGCAAGGTACCCATCGGACACACATTGGGAGAAGTCCAACGAAGAAGGCGAAACGCAAAGGTGGGACTCAGGCAGGACTCAAGGTCAGAGTCTGCAGGGCAGGGATGGTTTAAGCTGGGGGGTTGGGTGGGGCTTGCTTTTCTAGAAGTGAGCACATCTCTCTGCTAAAATTCTCCTACTGCTCTGGATTATTTGAACTAGACACAGGACTGGCAAAGATAGGAAAAGCAGAAAAATGAGCGGGACAAGACCAGCAGCCCACACAGGCTACCCCAGCCTTTGCCCTTGAGCTCAGCCAACATTCCTCCCACTGTTCCTTCCAATGCCCTGTTTTTTGATAAGATGAGAAACACTGGGCATATCAGCCACACCCATGTTTCTGTTAGTGGCACACATGCGCACCTGATGATGCTCATTTCCAATAATACTAACAGTTGCTACATCATCCACCCAAACCTCTTCCTTCCATTAGTTGTCCATTTTCCCATCATTGCCTCCTTCCCCAGCCCCCAATCCCTACACCCTTGCCTACCATTCTCCTTGAGGCTCTCTTATCTACCCATACCCCCAATAAGTTACAGCAAAAACTGAGTTTTATAAAACAAAACAAAAAAAAGATTCATGTCACAAAGGAAAAACCTGCTTGAAATAGACTTTGGCTTTGTAAATATTCTGCATATGTTAGAACTGCTCCCTAAATGTGGCCAGGATCTCTATTTGATAGAGATCAAACTCAGTCTCATTTAAAATATTTGTAAAATTTCCACTAGAACATGCAACAATGACTGGTGGCAATGATGATCAAAATAGAAGCAAGGAAATTGGATAGAAACAGCAGACCACTAAGGCCACCCAAGTGGGGAAGCCAAACCACGGAGGGGCAGGAAACTCCAGGGACGGAGCCCTCTGAAAAACCTTCCACTGCCTCTTTTCCAGGACAGAAATGCAGTCGTGTGGTGGTTTATCTTATCACGAAAGGGGTGCCAGCCCAGATACTTGGAGGGCAGGGGCTTTGTACGCTGCTGCCCAAGCACCACTGTTTACCACAGACAACCATCAGTACGCTGGAACTCATCACACATGGTCTTCTAGATGATTCCAAACCCGCAAGAAGTTCACCAATAACATTCCATTACTGATACCAGAACAGCGAGGGCCTTGTGGGTATGAACTTGAAATTTGAAATCCTTATGGCGTATGATGTGAGCAGGTCTCCTCCCGGGCACAACTTAATGCTTCCTATCTGATCCATCACACCTTCTGTCTGACAGCTAAAGTGAACAATTTAAGCCCATGCCGTTCTTTGGTTTAGAGCTACATGAAGATAAAGAGATTTCCCTGCAGAATGTTTTCCACCACCACAGCCCCTAGTAAGAGCCCGGTAATGGGAACTTTGCTGACAAATGTTTCTCATCTGAACCCAATCAGTTTCAAGGGCATCATCCAGGGCGGCGGATGTACTCCATATGTTCTCCACCCCGCGAGATCCCGAGGCCTCAGCCCCAAACCAAAATCACGTCACTACCACAGTTGTTGTTGTTTTACATCGGTTCTTTTCCACGAGAGCAAAGTGCAGCACAATCACTACATTAGCGTCTCCTCACCTGGAGCCCAGTCTCTGTCCACTGCAGAGACTAGAAATAGAGGTGAGCTAGAGACACACATTGGCATGGTTGCAGCCCCGGTGTCATTCCCCCACGCGGTCCATTCACCCACCCTTCCCGTCCAAAGGAAGGATGGGCCAGAGGACCATGTGAGATTTGGCTGACAGAGCTGACCTTGTACATAGCAATAACAGTTACTTAGTGCAGCAAAGGCAGGGAGAGCCGACCCTCTGAGCTCTGGGAATGGTAGTGCTCACTCCCTCAGGTCTTAGCAGAGAGCGCTGCTGGGAAGACGAGGCAGAGTGCTCACTTGGGAAGAAAATGTGCAGGATGGGGCAAATGATGGCCTGTGAGTCTGTGCCTGTTGGAAGACTTTCCAAAAAGAGGATAATCAACAAGGTGACTTCTGGAGGCCAGTGGTCCACTTACAGCACTATCCCCACTGTTCCTAAAGTTCCAAGCACCTAGCACCTTCCCCACCCCACACTTACTCTAGCACAGGGTCCCCCAACCTCCCTCCTTCCAGTCTGCTTGCATTACCACCTGAGCTCTGCCTCCTGTCTCCTCCCCAGCCCCAACCCCGGTCTGTGGGAAAACTGTCTTCCACGAAAACTGGTCCCTGGTGCCAAAAAGGTTGGGGACCGCTGCTCTAGCCCACTCGGGCCAAATTTATAGGCCCATCAGTGTACTTGAGCATTTCAAGTCATCTTACAGTAACCTAGGCAAAAAGGCCATGGAAGGTGAATGGTCTGCCTGTACAAAGGTGGCAAACACCTTTCAGAGCTCTAAAGAGCAGACCCAAACTTCGGGATGAGCCTTGCCGCCCCCGCACTTGCACCCACTGTCCAGGCTCAGTGTGGCTCCGAATGGATGTGTCTGCGAAGCTGGTGCTCTGGAAGCATGCCTGTGGGATCTACTGCTTAAACCAGAAATGAGCGGCTTTCCCAGTGCACTCAAAAATGTGAGCATACAGACTTTTCTTCTCCGGTAAATTTTCGTTCTCTCCCCAGTGCCTGTTACCACTTGCCTGTGAGCCAGAGCTAGCATAGACAAAATAAATGAATGAGTAGAAACTGTTAATGAGAAAAGTCAGAAACAAATACTCATGCGTCCTCAACAGCTTGCTTCCTCACGGCCGGGGCTGCTTGTGTTTGTGGTTTAATGTGATCACTTGTTTGCAAGAGAAACTGCTCCTTGTTCATTTGAAGGAATTCAATAGAGCATGTTTTATGGCATTCTGAAAAAAAACCCTCACAACTCTCAAGGTCCCAGACCCTGAACCTGGTTGGACTCCAGGACAAGGGATTTTGAGCCAAGTCTGCTTCTCACCCTGGGCAAGTTCTTGTTAACTGACCTGACCTCTCCAAGCCCTGGTTTCCACATCAGTAAAATGGGAACAACACTAAGCACCCCACAGGGGAATACTCTGAGACTGCACATGATCACGTATGCCATGGGCTGGGTGTGATGTAGACCTTCAGTACACATCAGTGACTGTTATTCCCAGGACTAAGTAGACATCCACTTTAAGTGTGCCTAGCCGGGCTCCTGAATTTGCAAGGTGAACCACAAATGCCTCCTTTCCCTTCCCCTGCAACCGTACTCCAAATTTCAGCTTCCCAGAGGGCTGTTACTGCACAGCTTCTCTGCCCTCAGACCTCACTGAGCTCCCAAAGATGCGTCTGTCCCTGCTTATCACCGCTTGGTTCCAGGGCAGTGTGTAAGCTCCTGACCAGAGCCGCCAACCGACAACCATGAACAGCCCCCAGCATGCTCCAGGCAGCTGAGGCAAGCGAAAATGAAGCCAGAATGAAAAGGTGCCTGCACACCTACAGCCAAAGAGGGTCGTTCCTGCTCAGACCAAATCCTGCTGTTTCCTCAAAGGGAGCCCAAAGCTCCCTTTCACATGTGCCCCCCCCCCCGCCCCAGGCCCAGGGTCACCCTCTCATAGCTTTGCCTGGACCAGACCCAGGAGTTTTAATCAAATGCAAAAAGAAAAGAGGGGAGAAAGCAAGTAATTCTCCCTTAAACAAAGAACAAGTGCTCTCCACTGGGGAGAGCTGAGCCTTGGAGGAGCACAGGCCCAGCGCTGCATCGCAAGGCGTTCATCAGCTGGCAGCAGAGCAGGAATGGGAAGGCTTTTCTTAAAGAGAGAGGAAAAGCTGGCTGAGCAGGAGTGCTGGGCCCCAGCCCTGCCCCCCCCAAAGCGACTCTATTTTTGGCTTCCTTAAGGTGAATTTAATTGTTTAAACAAGATTAAACAAGCACGGAATTTGAGAGGGAGAAGGAAGACTTCTTTTTTTAAAGCAAGGGAATTTTTCTTCCCAAAAGATCCAAAACAAATCTGAACTCTAAGAACCGTGTTGGCTCTTAGTAACTCAAAAAATAAAATCGTCCAGGCTGAAAAGGTCCAGGGGAAATTCATTTCCTGGGGTCAACGTAATACAGAGGAATCGCAAAGAAACAATGAAGCCAGAGTCACCAACTTCACTTTGTCTTAGAAAAGAGAAGTGCATAGAAAGCTCTCCAGCCCTAATGCAGCTCCCCTTGGAACACCAGCACCAGCCACTGTGAAATACGAAAACCCAGCACGTCTGTGAGAGCCCCGAGGCCCTCACAATAGAGCCACGCAGAGGGATGCAGGGTCAGGCTCCTGATTCACACGTCCGTTAATTCAGTCACTCGACAAGCCTTTCGTGGACGTCTACCCTGTGCTGCCAGGTACCGTGCTAGGCATTGGAGCTACGACCAGGAACCAGGCGTAAATGATGCCTTCTTTCAAGGAGCACGAAGACTTGTGGGGCAGGAGGACTATAAACCTGCTAATTAAATTAGGTGCTATGCAAACAGAGAGAAAACACAATTGCTTCTGCCCAGAGGGGCCATGGAGGTAACAGACTGCTTCAGATAGGAGGTGACCATTTTCCTGGACCTTAAAGAAGTAGAAGGAGTTCTTTAGGAAGAAGAGAATCAGGAGCCTTCTAACTGAGGCACAGGGGTGTCCCAGGAAGGCCACGGGCTGGGGACCCTGCTGGCAAGGAAACGTGGCTGGGTCTAGGTGTTGCCATTCTCCAGAGCTCCAGCTTTGCCCTGTGGGCATTAGAGCCTCTCAGAAGGCAGAAGGGAGCATGGGATTAGGAGCCAAGAAACCAAAGGATCTGCCATTCCCCAGCTGTGTGACCTTGGGTGAGGGACTATCCCACTTGGGGCCTCAGTTTCCTCTGTCAAATGACAGAACTAAGCTAAATGGTTGTTTTATTCCGTGGGAGGCAGGTGACACAATTTGAAGAGAGGCATGGTTCAGAAGCAGATTGTG